>ML258005.1:53377-78125 GCA_005239495.1 Nicotiana undulata | reverse complement strand
CCTCCCCCCCCAAATAGTGACGAATTTAGGGCTAGTTCTATGGGTTTAATCTAATTCTTGTTCATGTTAAGAGGAGAACGGATCCAATACCAAGAAGTTCGAGAGAAATTGAACTTGATTGTTTTTAACTCGAACGATGTAGTGTGTAAAAAGAATTAAACAATATACATACAAGTAGATGTACTTATTCTGAACTTATTAACTCTAAATTCTAGATTCTTAGGTGTCCCGCTACTTAGTCTTCCTGACCCTAACCAGAAAACATTTTCTAAAAAGGATTTTAATTCTCAAGTCAATTTGCTAAGTGAAGCTCTGACTGATAATGAACAAAACCTAAAACATGGAATAAAGAATTGCAACTTGCAGAGAAAAGACACCGCCTGACTTGCAGAAAGAAAGGTAAGCAGTTAAATCATGACTTCATAGCCAAGATTCCAAGACCCCACGACCAAAAATATGTGATTATCTTCTTTTGAAAGGAAAAAAAGAAGAAATTCTTAGTCTAATAATAATAAGATAGTAAATGCGTCATTACCAATTTAAAAGGTTAGCATTTACATTGAAACAACTGTAGCGTTATAGACTGGGCGGTATATAGTGCAAATAAACATATATTCATACATACAAATTACATAAATATGTAGGATAAAAATTTGAATGGGGGATGGTAATTAACTAATTAATCACAACCCATGAACGAAGGGATTGAATTGACAAGAAATGGAGTTGGGGGCTTAGGGTTGAAGTGAAAGAAAATTAAGAGTTCCAATACTCTGTGACCTTTTTCCTCTACCTAAGACTTATAGGTAGAATTACCTGATGGTTTAGCGTAATAAATATCTAGTAAAATAATGAAGATATCATGAAAAGAAAATTGTATATGTGGTTAGTGGGACCAAACACAGGGCACTAACTACAAGAACCAAATCAAGAAATGAAGCAAAGGTTGAAGGTAAGTGCAGATGTGAGTAGTCGGACAAAGTAGAGAGCACTAAATGTGGAGGTAAATGTAGAAGAATATCATGAACATAACAGTTGGCTTAGAAGGTGACTTTTGATTACAGCCATGGAAACCATAAAGTGGGTGGAAAGGTAATGGTTACTCCAGTAGGGAGTATGATATGTAAAGATTTTGCTTTGGACCAAATTGGGCATTTGTACGAAAGGTGTACCTTTCCGTTAAAGAACAAAAACTGGCACAAGGTATCATCGTGCTGTAGCTGTTGTTTTTGGGACAGGATAACACAATGTACTAGTAGGGGTGGTAGTAGTAAGAGTAAAACTTCTATAAAATTAAGGGGTGGTGCTGGTTCTTCTAGTAGCTTTACACATATTTTTGAAAGTTCACTTGAAAATTTAAATGTAGATTATGAGCGACTTCAAGAAAATTATGGTATAAATGATAATTTAGATGACAATTTAGATAATATTCAATCACCTGATAATCTTGAAACACCACCAGCTACACCTGGTAATGCTAGTCAAACTCAAAATAGTAAGGGTGGGGGTTGTGGTAATACAGGTTGACCTCCCCTCCCTATTAAGAGGAATCGAAGATTAAGAAGTAAGTGTTGGAATATTGTTTTTTGAAAGACTAGAAGAAGATAAAAATTATGTAAGATGTCAAATTTGTAAGGAAATTAATAAACATGGGACCAGAGGTAAGGTAGGGGGAACGAGTCAACTTCATAGGCACATGGTAGCTAACAACCCTATTGCATGCATGTGTTGTTTAAGAGGAAGGTGGGCGACAAAAACTTAACCCGAGTCTTGGCGGTTTAACGGGTAAATACGATATAGTGAAAGATCGGGAAGAATTAGCTAAAATGATTGTTTTAGGTTGTTTACTTTTTAGTTTTGCTGCTTTACCATATCTTGTTACTTATATTCAAAGAATTTATAATTCTTTGCTTAAAGATATTCCTAAAAGTATTTGTATAGCTGATATCTTTAGGCTTTTTGGACAATATCATGCATATATTCATTATTTGTTTGCTAGTCTTTCTTATAGAGCTTCTCTAACTTCTGATATTTGTCGTGCTGTTAATGGAAATGATTATTTGACTGTTACACGCCATTGGATAAATGATAATTTTTGTATGCAAAAACGTATTATTACTTTTAAATATGATGAAGATCAAAATTATACTGGTGCATTTATAAGTACTACTATCCATAAAGTTGCTATATTACTTTTAGAAAAAAGTTTTATGTATGTCATTTGATAAAGCTTATAACAACAATGTTGCTATTACAATATTAAAACTGTATCTACACCCACCACACCCTGAAATATTTCATGTTAGGCATGCATATCATATTTATAATTTAATTGTGAAGGGCGACCTTGAATTATTTAGAGATGAGATCACTTTAGTTAGAATAGCTGTCAGTATAATTCAAGGAAATAATAGAAGTACTAGATTAAATGCATTTAAGGAAAAATCACAACGGTGGTGGGCGCCTGGGTCCAAACCAGGATTGATATCTAGAGAAATAAATCCCTCAAGATATGTGTATAATATGGACTAAAACCAACATTCATGCCTGAAGAAATAGTTACTAGGTGGAATTATACCTATTATTCTTAAGATGTTAAATATAAAATGCCTATAACTGAATTTGCTAATTCTTATTGTACCAATCCTAACCGTTTGTTAACATCTAGGACTTGGGATGTCATTGAAGATGTTTTAAATTTTATATAAAACTTTTATGTGGCTACACTTGAGTTTTCTGAAGCTTATTATCCTACTATTGCAAATGGTTTAGTTCATATTGCTCAAATTTCTCTTTTACTCCATAGTTTGGAGAAAATAGAAGGATATACTTCTGTTGTTGAATTATGCTAGAAAAATTTAAGAAATATTTCTACCAAATTCCCCCGTTTACCTAAGTGGTGCTTATAAACCCTTCTATAAAAATGGCCACTTGTCGCCAATTAATCACTACATGTTTATATGGATATTGGACCAACTGAAACCCCTGATATTGAAACTTGTATTTTTGATTTACGCAAACATTTACAACTTTATATAATTATTATGCTAACATTGTTGATGTTTCTGGTGCTGTCGATGCAAATATTCCTTCTAGTTCAATTTCAACATATGGGACCGGTGCTTTGGAGGATAATGATGGTATTGATGATGATTTGATTTGGATTACACTAGGAGAGCATCAACAAGCCAGTAGCAAGAATATTGATGAACTCCAATTCTACTTGCAAAAGTCACCAGAGAACCGCACAAAAGAATTTCTACCGCTGGGTTGGTGGAGAAGCAACTCAAATCAATTACCTGTTCTTTCAGCTATGGCTCGAGACGTGATAAATGTGCTGATTTCAACAGTCGCATCAAAGAGAGCATTTAGCCAAGCAAGGCAGCAAATACCCGTCATTTATTGGGCAACAACGCTTTGGAAATTTGTAACGACCCGACTGGTCGTTTTGAGCATTTGCACTTTTCTTGGTAGGGGCACGAGTTCCCCGCATGATGTATTATGACTTATGTGAATCGTCGGCTCTGGTTTTCAAGTTTTTCGGAATCGATTTGGAAGAATGAACTTCAAGATTTAAGCTTTAAGTTGGAAGAGTTGACCAAGTTTGACTTTTTAGCATTTGACCTCAGATTGAAGTTTTGATGGTTCTGTTAGGCCCGGATGGTGATATTGGACTTGGGCGTATGCCTGGATTTGCATTTGGATGTTTCTAGATGAATTCAGTACTAATTGGTGAAAGTTGGATATTTGAAGGTTTGGAAAGTTCATAAGTCTGACCGGAAGTTGACTTTTAGGATCTCAGATTCGGATTGTAGTTCCGAGAATTAGAATAGCTTTGTCATGTCATTTGGGACTTGTGTGCAAAATTTAGGTTCATTCTGGATTGTTTTGCTATGTTTCGGCTCGAGTTATGGAAATTGAAAAGTTCAAAAAGTTTGAATGGGAGTGCGATTTGTCGTTTCGTTGTACTTATGTGTGATTTGAGGCCTCGAGTAGGTCTGCGTTGTGTTATGGTAATTTTTGTCATGTTCGGACGACGTCCCGAGGGACTTAGGCGGTTCATATTGATTTCAGATTATTTTTCCTTCATTTTGCATTGCTAGTTTTGCAAAGCTCTAGGCATATGGTTTCCATAATCGCGATCGCGGAGGTTGGATCGCGATCGCGATCGCGTATGATTGTTGGATGGCTGGGGTCAAGTTGTTCTTCGCGTTCGCTAGGGACTTCACACGATCGCGTATTGCATGTTCATATGTTCATCGCGTTCGCATGCTATGTTTCACGAATGCGTATGGTTTTTTGGGGAGGCTGCTGACTTATTACTTCGCGTTAGCGGAGCCATGTTCGCGAACACATTGTGTATTTTCTGGGGCAATGCTCTTCCTTCTTCGCGATCGCGAGGTCATTTCCGCGATCGCGATACATTAATTTTCCCAGTGATTATAAAGTACTTTATTTTGGGGGTTTTGACCAGTTTACATTTTGGAAGCTATGGAGCTCGGGTTGAGGAGATTCTTGAAGCAATTTTCACCATGTGGGCTGAGGTAAGTTTTTTCTACTCATTTTTTTATATTTTATATTATGAATCTATCTTCATTTTTTCGCATTCAATTGAGGTTCCAAAAAAGAAATTGAGGGTTTTAGCCTAAAGTTTCATAATGTGAATTTTCGCGTTTTGAACATCGATTAGGAGTCGCATTTGAGTGAAACTAGTATGGTTAGATTCGTAATTGAATGGGTTGTCATATTTTGTAAGATTTGTCAGGTTTCGAGGTGTGGCCCTGAGTTGGACTTTATGGATGATTTTGGGCTTTTAATTAAAGATTCGACCTTTATCGATTGAGTTTGTTTTCTTTAGCATTATTTGATGTATTTGATTTTCTTTTAGCTAGTTTCGAGCTGTTCGGAGGATGATTTGAGCGGGATGGCGCTTCTAGTGTATCTATTTGGCTCATTGGAGGTAAGTGTCTTGCCTAACTTTGTTGAGGGAATTTTGCCTACTATTTGACATTATTTTATACATGCAGGGGTGATAAATATAAGAGGTAATAAGCATATATTCATGTTCTAGGGTTAATCATGCTTGGGGATAGATCATGCTATGAATTGTGCCTTGTAGAATTACGTGACCTTCTTGCTTCATGTCTTACTTGACTCATAGATATTAAGAATATAAATTAAATGTTAGAAACCAAGATTTAGTTTATTATAACTTGATCAAAACTTGATGGAATTTCGAGAAAACATTGATGTGTCTAATTTGGTCATCATTATTCTTAATCTTTAACACAGTGCTACGACCGATATTCTTGAGATATTAGATTCTATACTCGTGTTGTAGATCATTCTTGAGATTTGTTGAAATACCTGAATAATAAGGCAATTGAGGGTTTATTTAACTATTGTAGGTTTTAAAGTTGTGAATGAGATTCGTTTGGAATATTCATTTAAACACTCTCCTTGACGTTATTTATGCTTCCTACCTTGTTTGAATTTAATGTACATATGCTTGGTAAGGAAGAGTGTAAAGCACGAAGGGTGATGCCGTGCCATTTCATTTGAGAGTAAAAGAACGAAGGGTGATGTCGTGCCATGTTATGTGAGTGTAAAGCACGAAGGGCGATGCCGTGCCATTTTATTTTAGAGTAAAAGCACGAAGGGTGATGCCGTGCCATTGCATTTATATTATCGTGATTTTATGTTATCACGAGTTCATGGCACGAAGAGTGTTTTTGTGCAAGTGAGGACGAGGGACATGCATTTTGTCGTGATATCCTTTCCTTGTAAATACGTTCACGCCTTTACCTTGAGCTGTAACTGTCGTACTTATGGTTCTTATGTGACTTGTCAATGTTGTTCTGTCTTTGTTCTCTATCTTAAATGTTGTTGTGTTGTACATGCCTTCTACTTGCTTAACTAGAAAATACCATGCCTACTTCCTGCTGTTATGATTACATCCATGCCGTATATGTTTTGTTGCACTTTTGTACATGCCTTCTACCATGTTAGTCATTTATGCCCCTACTTGTTAACTTATAAAGATCATGCATCCCTTTTTTATTTGTTATATCTATATCTTGGCCTTCACCATGCTTGTTAGTGGAAGTTTATATTCTTCTTTCCTAATTGCTGTCATTACTCCTGCGCTTTCCGCTTAGTATAATTACAGTTTCACATATGTATATCCTCGTTCGTTATTGCTACTTGTGTACTTCCTACTTTGTCATTACTGTTATCTGCATTTCTGCCACCCGGTTGGTACTGTTATACGCATATTTGGTGAAGATGAGATAAATGCACGAAAGGTGTTGCTGTGCAGTTGACTTGATATTTGAGTACATTCCTTACGCTATGAAAGTTATGGAGTGACGATCGTGGTTATTGGTTTTCGTTCTAAGGAAAAGATTTGTCGAGATATTGGAAAATGTTAAATTGAGATCTCTTCTAGTACTCAGTTATTGCTTTGCATATTTGTCTCGTGTACTCTTTTCTGTCATACTGTAGTATCGCTCTATTGCTAGTTTACGATGCAGGTTTTATCAGTGAGTATCTTTTTTAACTAAAAAGCCTCGTCACTACTTCGACAAGATTAGACAAGATCTTACTGGATACATGAGGTCGGTTGTACTCATACTACACTTCTGCACCTTGCGTTCAGATTTTGGAGTGGAGTTGCTGGTGTTGTCGGGAGATGACTCTGAAGATGTTCGTGCATTCAAAAATATAGTTTCCACTTGTCCTTGGTAGCTTTAGATTTTGCTAATCTATTTATGTTACTTTCAAACAGATCCTTCATTTGTTTGTACCAGCTTTGTAAATTTCAGATTCTTAAAATCTCATGATTCGTACTACCAGTTAATATGTAAATGTTCAGATAATTCTTCACCGTTTCCTATAAATTGTATTTGGATCGTATTGAATGTTAGTTGGCTTACCTAGCCGGTTGAGTTAGGTGCCATCACGACTAGTGGTTTTCTGGTCGTGACAGATTGATATCAAAACTCTAGGTTCATAGGTTCTACAAGTCATGAGCAAGTGTCTAGTAGAGTCTTGTGGATCGGTATAATGACGTCCATACCTATCTTCGAAAGGATACAGGACATTTTGGATATATTTCACATATTTCTTTCCTTATCGCGCGATATTGATTCAGCTTTAAGCATAACTCTTTGAATTCTTTCCACGCATTCGTATGTGCATGTGAACGCTTGGTATTAGTTAGTCATCGATGGCTTGTGATCCCATAGATGAGGTGCGAGATGTGATTTCATTTTTGTGGATGATGGGCCAGTCTGAGGACTTGAGGCCGGGTTTTGACTACAACTTTAGCATGAGGATTTCAGTCGTGTGAGCACGTGCTTTTGGACTTATAAGTACGGTAGTGTCCCTATTAGTGGAATTTGTGGCTCGATGAGTGTTAGATGGTTATATGATGAGTATGACGTGATTGCGGGAGGTGTTCGGATGGTCCGAAGGTGTTGGGAAGAGTTTTCTTGATATGTAAAAGGACTATAGGGTGATTGATTTCTGTCTTGATTTGATGTATTGGCTCGAGTTACGGTTGCGTTGAGGGATCTTTCATGTTGTTTAATTATGGAGTGAAGTAGATTTTCATGTCTTGTTGTGAGTTTAGACTCAGGAAGGTTAAGTGATTACGTAGTAGTTGTGGCTGGAAAGGGTTCAAAGAGATGTCAGTTGGGCTAAGCAGGTGGGTTCTAACATGCGAGGTGATCTACAGACGTGTGATTTTCATGATGTTGTGTGGAGGATTTTTTATCTACTAGCTGGTTATATTTGTGGGATTTGAGTTTGGATCGGTTATAATAGTTGACCAGGTCGTCACGAGGATGAATGCGAGAGTTGCAGATGATTTGAGGTATTAGATGGTTTGTATTTTATGAGCTTATGAAGGATTTAGTTGAACCTCACAGTAGTATTATGGTAGTAATGGAGTATGGTTATTGTAAGTTATCAGATGTTTTATTCCATGGATTCAGGCTAGGGGGGGGGGAGTCCGCTAATGACGATCTAATTGTAGGATCATTCGTTGTATCAGTTTTTGGGCCGGGGGATTGCTTGGTTATTTCTTTGAATAGTCATATGCGAGCACGTGTTGCTCAGTGCGTATTAGTTGTGTATTGAAGACAGAGTAGAGTGAGTGGTTTTTAGAAGGTTCTAACGAGTTCCAGATCATATGTACCATTTAAGGACTTCTGAATTTGTTATGGGCAGGGTTTGAAATCGGTAGAGAATGGACATCAGGTCTGCGGTATTTCCTTGTCAAGAGAGGTCTACATGTCAATGTTGGAGAGATGCAAGAAATAGCTTCGGGTCCCTAGGAGGTTCCTTTAGGGTGGTCATATCGTATTGAGTTACTTTCGGGTTGGTAGTCTGTGTGACTCGGTTGAGTTAGAGGCGATTGATTCTGATTACTCAATTATGTGTTGATGAGTTCCGAAGAAATCATCATGGTTATGACCACGATCATAGTTGGTGTTTACTATAGTTATAGAAGCTATATTCCGTGTGGTGATGTTCTCCTAGATTGAGTTAAATGCAAGGTTCGCGGTTGATGAGATGTTCAATTTGCACATGGTTCAGATTTCATTATGGAACATTCATAGTGTCGCGAGTTAGCCTGTTAGAGGCGATGAGCCGTGTGAGGTTGAAAAGATGCATGTACAAGGTTTCAGTTTTGTTTTGGAGGGAAGGATATGAGTTATTGAAGACACGGACAATTTCGGGTGTTTAAGGCTTTGCTCGCACTATCTATTCTCACCGGAGTATAGTTCGCCTGTTGGCAGGTGCATTATGTTTTGACTTGTAGGTATTTTTTCGTAAGATGATGGAGTATGAATGATGCATCGACTATTTGAGTAGCGATGTTGAGATCGGGTATGGAAATTGTGGTATACAAGATGTTCAGAGACTGGATTTTCTAGTTGGAAGACTATTCCTTGATAGTGACTTGTGAAAGAATGTGGAGGATTGGGTGATTGATGGTATATGTTATGGAAAGGTTGCTATGGGCTTGTGGAAGGTTATTTGCCTGTTCGGGAATGATCGAAATCTAGTTTGGGAATTATTTGAGAGCCTAATAAGGATGTGTATTCGGTATCAGATCAAATTTGCTTGATCCTACGCAGTTGTTGCCACATGTACATCATTGGGCGAAATAATCTATTTCGCCCTGGTCTATGTTATGTGTTTCTCTCTTATGTTATGACGGGTTGTGAGGGTTACATGATTCTTCGCAAGCATATTGTGATTTAGTTTAGTCCCCATGGCATTATGGGCGAGATGGTCTTCGTGATGTTGATTTGATTATTGCACCATAGTTGTGCTTGTCCTTCTCAGTATTGTTTGTTCCTAACAATTTTCCCACAGTTATATTTTGTGCACTCTATTGTGCTTGATATTGACACAAATGTGATCAGTGAGCCTGAGTATTATGGCTCAATGTACCCTATGTGGATTGATATGATGGGATCGGGTTGCACGCCGCAACCGTACTGTGATGAAATGTAACTCTTAGTGCTTACTTCGTGTATTTTTTGCTTTAACTTTGTTGAAAATAGTTCATAGGAAAATGTTAAAATTACCTTGCCTGCATAAGTTGCTTAGTAGCCTTCTTATTCAACTTTCTTACTAAAATTTGTCATGTCTGCATTATTACTGGTTTGTGAAATGTGAAGGTACGGTGGGATCGGGTTGCGCGCCACAACACGAAGTAATAAGGACGGAGATGTAATAAGGGTGAAATGTGAACAGATGAATAATTGAAATGAGTAACTGTGAAATCTTTATTGTGATTTTCTGTATATTTATGTGGTATCTGTGTGGTTGTCCTAACTGTCCTCCAAATGTGTACTATTTGATTTTACTTAGAATAAACTTTGTTCATACATACTAGTACTATTCAACGGTACTAACGTCCCTTTTGCCGGGGGCGCTACATCTTTTAAATGGATGTAGGTGGTTCCATAGCAGGTAGCTCAGCCCGCCGTTAGTGGTGCCTCCTCTTCCTCTTTTCAACAGTTCTGGTGAGCCCCATTTCCTCTCGGGGTCGTGTGTGGACTATATCATTCTCTTTTGCTTATGTTGTAAAAGGTATAGCCGTGGCCTTGTTACCGGCAAGTTATGTAAAACTCCTAGTAATCTTAGAGGCTCCGTAGACACTGTGTGGGTTGTATATATGTATATTTTAGGCGGTAGTTGTACTCACTCGTAGTTGTGGATCGCATCGGAAAAGTTGTATGTATTATATATGTTTTTGGATTATCAAATGTTGAAAGTTAAAAGGGGAAAATGTACTTATGTTGTAAATCGTACTTTGTATCTAAATTGGCTAATTCTTATAGAACAATGTATATTATGAACATGGGGTAATGCGCTCGGTAAGAAAAGGTAATCCAGGTCCGCTTGACTGGGTTCATCCGGTTAGGCGACGGTCTCGTCCCTCGGTTTAGGGGCGTGACAGAGTGCCATGCATCCTGACTATTTCTTTGATATACAACTGAGCATACTGTTCCGACGTGTCGGTAGATTTAGCTGGAAAGAAGTGTGCTGATTTCATGAGTCGATCCACAATCACCTAAATTGTGTCAAACTTGCACAGAGTGCGCCGTAGTCCCACCAGAAAATCCATATTAATCATTTTCCACTTCCAAATTTGAATTTCTATGTTCTGTGCTAACCCACTAGGCCATTGGTGTTCAACCTTGCTGACAATTCGGACACCCTGCCACAAAGTCTGCCATATTCATGTTCATGACATTCCACTAATAGACTTCCTTGACATCGTGATACATCTTTGTAGAGCCCGGGTGCACGGAATACCTGGAAGTGTGAGCCTCGGTCATGATTCTTTCCCGAAGACCATCTACATTTGGAACACATAGCCTCCCTTGGTACCTTTCTGTACTATTATCCATGCCAAGAGAAAAAGCCATAGTTTAATGTGATTGAATCCCCTCCTTCAATAGCACCAACAAAGGATCATAGTATTGCTTATCTTTAACATCCACAACAAGCAATGATTCAGCCTTATTTTGCAAAATTACCTCTCATTCACTAGAGTCCGCAAGACGGACTCCCAAACTAGCTAGCTGGTAAACTTCCCTGGCCAACGACCTCTGATATACCTCCAAGTGAGCTAAACTGCCCACATATTTTTGGCTAAGAGCATCCCCCACAACATTTGCCTTCCCTGGATGATATAGAATATCGATGTTGTACTCTTTGAGTAACTCAAGCCATCCTCTCTGCCTCAGATTCAACTCTTTCTATTTGAATATATATTGAAAGATCTTGTGGTCTATGAATACATCCACATTGACCCCATACAAATAATGACGCCAAATCTTCAATGAAAAAACCACCGTCGCAAGTTCTAAGCCATGTGTTGGATAGTTCGTTTCATGATTCTTGAGTTGCCTAGAAGCATAAGCTATAACCTTGTCATGTTGCATTAATACACACCAAAGCCCGATCGTTGAAGAATCCCAGTATACCACAAACCCATTTGTACTCTCTAGTAGGGTCAACACCGACGCCTTAATCAATCTTGATTTCAACTCCGGGAAGCTCCTTTCAAGAGCATCTGACTATTGGAACTTAACCGCTTTCTGTGTCAGTTTAGTCAACGGAAAGGCAAGAGTAGAGAACACCTCCACAATCTTCCTGTAATACCCTGCTAAGCCCAACAAAATGCAAATCTTTATTGGATTTGTAGGTCTAGTCCAATTTGTCACAACTGCAATCTTCTGAGGATCAACCTTAATTCCTTCTTTGGAGATGACATAGCCCAATAATGTGAGAGACTCAAGCAAAAATTCACATTTCTAAAACTTCGCGTACAATTGGTGCTGATGAAGAGTTTACACAACTGCCCTGAGATGATCGGCATAGTTCTCTCGACTTCATGAATATACAAAAATATCGTCAATGAACACTATAACAAAGGAGTCAAGAAAGAGTTTGAAAACCCGATTCATAAGATCCATTAAAACTACCAGGGCATTTGTTAGACCAAATAACATTACCAGAAATTCAAAGGGCCCACACGGGGTCCTGAAAGCGATTTTTAGAATATCTTGTTGAATGATCTTCAATTGGTGATACCCAGACCGTAAATTAATTTTGGAGAAGTACCTAGCACCTTATAATTGATCAAAAAAATCATTTATTCTTGGTAGTGGGTACTTATTTTTGATTGTGACTTTGTTGAGCTGCCGATAGTCAATACACATCCTTAGTGACCCATCTTTCTTCCTTACAAAGAGAACCGGTGCGCACCAAGGTGACACACTCGGTCAGATGAAACCCTTATCTAACAAATCCTTAGATTGTTCTTTAGCTCCTTCAATTCTATTGGTGCCATCCTGTAGGGCGGAATAGATATAGGCTGCGTGCCTGGAATCACATTAATCCCAAAATAGATCTCCCTGTCTGGCGGAATCCCAGGGAGCTCTTCAGGAAAGACCTCTGGAAATTCATTCACAACTGGCATAGATTCGAGTGTAGGTGCCTCAACATCGGTGTCCGTGACCCGGACCAAATGATAGATTCACCCCTTGTTAATCATCTTTGTGGCCTTAAGTTAAGAAATAAATCCACCTTTAGGCATCACATTATCCCCCTTCTTTTCAACAATTGGCTCATTTGGAAATTCAAACCTTACAGTTCTAGTTCTGTAATCGAGCTAGGCAAAATATGAATAAAGCCAATCCATTCCCATTATTACATCAAAATCACCAACCCCAATTCAATGAGATCGGTCATGGTGTCCCGACCACGTACCGTGACAACACAACCCTATAAACCCGTGCGACCATAATAGACTAGTAAACCGTAGTAGATACAGAGGACGACCCATGAAGTTGTTCCGGTTGTATCCCAAATTCCATAGAGACATAAGGAGTAACATAGGACAAAGTGGAACCGGGATCAATAAGAGCATACACATCATGATATAGGACAATCAATATACATGTGACAACATCTGGAGAAGCCTCTGCACTCTGGCGACCACTCATAGCATATAAATAGGTAAGTCCTCTCGAACTCTGCGCACCACCCCTAGCTGCACCACGCCCTACGAGTGCCGGAGTACCTCGAGCTGGAGAGGTTACTGAAGATGTAGGTGCTGCAGAACTGGATGACTGTGATGTGCCCCTTCCCGCACCTTAGGGGGATGAACAAAACTCTTGCTGAATATGACCCTTGGATCCGCACCCATAACATATGGGTAGGTCCATGTAGCAGATCCACAAGTGCATCTTCCCACACATGGGGCATGGGGGCCTCCGCTGCTACTGGAATCTCCCTCCTGACCGGCCTTACTGGTAGGATCCCCTGTTGCCCAAACTGGGCTTTAAATGACTCCCCTGCCACTGAATGGGCCCTGATGGAGGTTCATTTGCTCAAGACTGAGCAAAAGATTGGTATGGCCTTGATGACCCTCCCCTAAATGCTGGTCTACCCCTGCCAAATGAATCTCAAAGGATGCCCGTGGAATGGGCCTTGTTGCTACCTTCTCTCTCCATTTTGTTCTTCAACTTATGGTTCTTTGTGGCTTGAGAAAATGTCACCATCTTCCCATAGTTAATATCAAAATTCAAGGCAGAAGTAGCAGCCTTATTGATAACTAAAGGGATAAGGCCCTGCATAAACCGACGCACTATAGCCTCCATAGTAGGAAACAAGTGAACAACATACTTTGACATGCGCGTGAAATCATGTGGTACTCCCACACACTCTTATTCCCATTTTTAAGGTTCTCAAACTATGCGACACAGGATGCCCTAGTCTCGGAAAGTAAGAAATGGTCCATGAAAGCGTCAGCAAACTCACTCCACCTCACCGGAGGTCTCCCCTCCTACACGGAGTCCTCCCACAGCTCAATCCAAGAGTAGACCACCCCTTTTAGGCGGTATGCAACAAACTCCACTCTCTCCGTCTCAGTAGCGCGCATAATCTGGAAAGTCTTATGCATTACATCAATGCAGTCCTGAGGGTCCTCCTCGGGATAAGCACAAGAGAAAATTGGAGGTTCTAACTGAAGAAACCTATTCACCCTGGAACATATAGAATCCCCGTGTTGGCTAGATGAAGTGCGTGCAACATTTGATATCTCGGCCTAAAAAGCCACTATCTGTGTCAATGTTTCTATGGCTCCCCTAAGATACCTGTAAGGAATATCACAGCCGGAAGCTTGGGCTGGAGGTGAAACCGGAATATCAGTTTGAGGAATCGTTGCACCCTCAGTAGGTGTGAACTGGTGTAGCCTTGTCAAGTGTAGTGGAATCAGGCAGTGTAGTAGACGGGGGAATATCCTCGCCCCTCGGGTACTCACCCCTATTATCAAATAAAGAATCAAATGCCACTCCTAGGGTAGCATTGGCTCATTTGCGAGTTCCTGCTTTCTTCCTAGGTGCCATGTACGAATGTCAGAGCAGTGCATGAGTTATAGGAGGAGCAGTCCCACAACCATTATTATCGCAAGATCCAGAATAT
Source organism: Nicotiana undulata (assembly GCA_005239495.1). Lineage (NCBI taxonomy): Eukaryota > Viridiplantae > Streptophyta > Magnoliopsida > Solanales > Solanaceae > Nicotiana > Nicotiana undulata. Next base: position 63,608 of record ML258005.1, on the reverse strand, counting down.
CAATGAAGGGTATTATTCCTAAATGTCCAAGTAGCCTCCAACTAATTGATGTGGTCGACAACACACTGATAAGGAGGACTCTACTAAACACGGCTGCGAGATATCCTAGGACACTAAAAACCTTAAGCTCTGATACCAAGTTTGTCACGCCCCAAACTCGGGGAGCGAGACAGGTGCTCAACCGAGTGAAACCGATCGAGCAAGCATGTTCGATACTTTCTACCCAAACATACTCATGACAAGGAGAATACATATTCACATTAATTAAACAATAAGGAGAACGCGTACACAATACCAAATCATTTCCATTGGTCACTTCATTTTTTAATGTCTCAAATACGCACATTTTCATAGACTAAAGTGGAATAAATGGTGTTGATACCCAATTTTTCCCTATAATAGTTTTGAAATGCATATATATATCTTTAAAACTATGCATTAGTATCAATTGGTATTTTTCCATAGTTTCTACATTTTTTAAATTAATTTATCTCACTATTTTATTTATATATACAATCACAAAGTTGCATCACAAATGACTCTATAGCACTTCATGATTTAATATTACTATTTATAGTCATATTAAGTCCAAATTATTTCATAAATGGTCAGATTTACACTTTTTGGTTACAATTGCAATATATTTATAAATTATTGTAGCCCATGCATACATTATTGCATTATTTTACCAGAAAATGGTCCACTGTATTTTTAAAATATTGAATAATTATTTTAAAATGTTTCTATGCATGAAAATTATTTTTTATAATTTATTAACTATTTTATAAATTAATTTTTTATTTAATTAATTGGATATTTAATAAATAGCCCCTTATTTTCAGACACAACCTAAGAGACCAGCCCATAACCCCTTTAAATTTGGCCCACCTTAATCCCAAACATAAACCTGCCCGCCCTAATACCCCCAGCCAATCCTGCTTGTTGATCATTAAGATCAATGGTCCACATTTCCCCTTCCTAAATTAAACCTTATAGACCCCACCTCAAGCTCTCTCATTTCTCACCTCTCACCCGCCGTCACCCCTTTTGTCACGACCCAGAATCCCAATCCAGGTCGTGATGGCGCCCAACGATGGGGTTAGGCAAGCCAACGTAAATTTCACCAAGTGCTTCTCTTTACTTGATTCAATTATTCACCCATTTACCGAATTTAACAAGTTAAATCGTGATATCGAAAGGGAATAACTCCGTGGTATATAGAGTAGCTGTAAAGAAGCGCGAGCCAAAATACAAGCACGTATATATACAACCCAAAATCCCAAAACAACTACTACGTGTGTGCCAGGAACTAGTATCACGAGTGTCATGGCATACTAACTAAATATACAAAGGATAATAATATATACAACCCCGTTGTCTGCATGAATAGATGGGAAACAAAAGTAAATGAAACTCCATGGTGCTTCTGGGAATCGCTAGAGGAAGCAGCTCACCGTGAAGTCAAGTCCGCTACAGTCACTATCTAGATCCGGTATGATAACAAGATGCACCAGCCTCAGAACATGTACAGTTAAGTACATAAGTGCAGCATGATTACATATTAAATAAATGAGTACCTAGTGAGTATCCCGTCTAATATCGAAGAAGTAGTGACGAGAAGTCGATTTGACACTCACTAAGGCCCAACAGTATGATGTAACAATGATAAAATAAAAGTAGTAGACATGTAAGAGAGTTAGTATCAATTATGTATAAAGCAAAGAAATCCAAGAAAAATATTGGAACAATAACAATGGCCACTTTCTTTCCCCCAAATATCTAATACAAGTCAATATCCATGAATAATGCCAAATACTCATGCGCACACACGAATAAGAAAACCGACCGGAGTCATAAGGAAAAATAGCTATGCACTGCCGAGGATCGAACGACCCGTCCCAAAAGTGCACCTTTCAATCCGCCGTGGAGTACGGCCCGCTCCCATGAGAGTGGAGGAAATCACACATCGCTTGCGGAATGTAAATTGCGAAGCAGTCACGTGCACACACAATAACTTATAAAACTTACTTTCCATAACCAATTCCTTTCAATTCAGCAATTTCCATAAAGCCTCAGGGAAACAATACTATACGTAACATGATCTCATAGTACATATGGCGTTACAAGGAAGCATATAAGGCATTTCAAGGAAAGCATATAAGGCAAGGCATTACAAGGAAGCATATAGGGCATGATGTGGGCCTAACTACTCGGACATAACAGTGATAGCCGCTACGCACGGACTCTCATCACTTGGTGCGTACGTAGCCCCCAAAAAAATTACACCTAGCATATACATCACCTATGCGGACAATTCCCTCTTACAAGGTTAGAAAGGAGACTCACCTCGTGGTGAAACTAACCCTCGGATCAAAGATGCGCCCGAAAACTCCGAGATCTACCCTCGTGGTCTCGCAACTAGTCAAGTATAGCACAATACATCAATTCATGATCAAAGAAGAGGATTTATACTATTTTATTCAAAATTCATCATTCTTGAAGAATTACTAAATTTCAACCCCGAGCCCGCATGCTCGAATTCCGAAAATTCCCGAAGGAATCGCTCACCCATAGCCTAAGGATCACAATTATGTAGTTTCTACATGAATTCATGGCTTTAAACGGAAAATTCACAAATTCCTCAAAAGCCCTAATTTTACTACCCAAATTCATGGTTTTTGATAGTTTAGTAGAGAATTCATCTAGGAATTGATGCTTGAAACTAGTGTTAATAAGGAATTTACTTACCTCAAGTACTAGGTTGAATGGTCCTCTTGGAGGCTCTCAAATAACTCAAGGAAGAAGATGGAAATAGGGAATGGGACTTAAATCCCGTATATAAAATTAACTGCCCAGATTTCCCCTTCACCGCAATCGCGACCGGGGGCCCGCGATCGCGAAGGCCAAATGGCCCATGGCCTGAGGTCCTTCTATGCGAACGCGAAAAGGGGCCCGCGATCGCGAAGGCCAACTGGCCAGACCTATGTGAACGCGGAGGATGTCCTGCGATCACGAAGAGTAAACGGGCCTGGTCCCGACCTAACTCTATGCGAACGCGAAGACGAGGCTGCGATCACGAAGGCCAGGGATCCAGACCATCGCGAACGCGGAGACAGGGATGCGATCGCGAAGGTCAGGGACCCGACCTTCCGCGATCGCGGAGAGATTCCTGCGAACGTGAAGAGCATTCAGCAGCCCAGCCCAATTCCTTCTCCGCGAACGCGGCCCACCTCCCGCGATCGCGAAGAAGGAAACCAGACAGCAAAAATCTTGTTTTTTTTAAACTTAGCTCCCGGGGGTCCAAAACTCACCCGAGCCCCTCGGGACCCTGTCCAAAGGCACTGACAAGTCTGTATTCATGATACGGACTCTCTTGAACTTTTGGAACGCAAAAAACAACACTGAAACTCAGAATTTGACCCCAAAACCAAATTGAATCAACACTTTGAACTTGAAGTTCTAGAATTCATTTCAATGCGGCGAGCCGACCTATACTACTCGGAATGACTTCAAATTTTGCAGACAAGTCATAAATGACAGAATAGAACTATTAACGGTCTCGGAATTTCATTCAGACCTTGATATCATAAAATCACATTCCAAACCAAATTCAAACTTAAGGAAATCCTTATTTCTATATTGGGCACCGAAACGCTCCCGGGTTATCAAAACCCATTCCGAACATACGCTCAAGTCCGAAATCATCATACAAAGCTACTGACACTGCCGGAACTTTGATTCCGAGGTCGTTTTCTCAAAATATTGACCGAAGTCAAACTTGGCCAAATAGGCGAACCTTAAGGAACCAAGTGTTCCTATACTGCTCAAAGCACTTCCAAATCCTGAACCACCAGTCCCCGAAAGTACAAATCACAAGAAGCCACTATGGGAGGACTTATATAAGGGAACGGGGTCCGATAACGTACAACGACCAGTCGGGTCGTTACACCTTTCCCCTTCTCTCAACTCTCTCAACTAAACCCTAGTTCTCATGTGCCGTCACCAGCATATATCTCATTCCTGTGATGTTTCCTTGTCTTCTCCGGTCGATCCCGACCTTCTACTCACTATGGTTCTTTGGCTTTTTAGATCCTTGAGAGGATCTCAAGGAACCCAAGCGGTTCTGGGATAAAACTTTGCTCAATAGCCTGTCTCAGGCCATTTACTCGACTATGAGTAAGAGATCTTTCTTATTTTTGTTACAAATCTATGGTGTCTAAACCTATGTTCTCATCTCTGTTATGTTTTCTAAAAAACCCTAGTTTATTACCTTCGATCTTCTCAGATCTGTATAGATTTGAGATGAATCGAGCACTATTATATGTTTTTCTTTGAAAATTTCTGGTTTAAATTGATTATTCTGACTTTTCCCTAAACTAGGGTTCATTACGAGTTGTTTTTCAAAGGTTTTCTGACTTCTAAATGTTTAATCGATTATCCTTTAATCTTCTTGACTGATTTGTGCAAAAGATACTCAAACCCTCGTCGATTTTATATGATACTCTGGCTTTTTCTAACGTTGCTTCAATTCTGGGTATTTTTCTGTATTACCAGTCATGTTACCTTGCCCTATTTCTGGGACTTAAACGTTTTCCTTTGTCAAATCCATTATTCTGCGATTTTTGCCCTAATTAATCTCTATTAGGGTTCGCATATGTTTTCTGACTAATTTCTGTATTTTGGTGAAGTTTACTTAGCCTATTTCCTATTTGTGGAAGTTGATATTTCCTTCCAGAAATCAGTATTACTTTGAAATTTTGGCTGATTGATTTGCTCTGTTAGAGATTTGTATGCCTTAGTCTTGCCTATTTCCTTGTTTACGATCTTACTTATTCATCCCCGCCTTATTTAATTGCTTGTATAGGTGTGGATTCTTACTGATTCCTTATTTGGTTTGATTTGAACTTCTTTCCTTAATTAGACTCCTGATTATTTTATTATGAGCTCCTTTATTTGGTTTGATTCGAACTTCATGCCTTAATTAATCCATGTTATTACTGTTTGGCTGATTACCCCTAATAAAAGGAGGTTTATTCTGAACCCGTATGTGATTGGATTCTGGGATTTCCTTAATTGCTGGCTTCTAATTTCGTTTACCTTGTTTGTCCTACTCTTAAACTACTATATAAAATCTCTTATATTTTCCTCTCAAGACATGAACACAAAGTTCAGAACACACACTTACACTCAACCTCTCTCTTCTTTCTCTGCTACTTGTGATAACTATTGGTCTAGCCGGCTGAAAGCCAAGGCTAGACATTGGAACTACACCTGCTTTACATTCTGCACTTTCTTCTTTAACTGGTATGTCTCTAGTTCAATTATGAATCTCAAACTCTATGTGTTCCATTCCTGCACTAGCTTAATTGTTTATGTATTCGATTATCTTCCTGTTTACTGCTTATTCATCATGTCTTAATTCTGTCCTTCCTTGTTCAATATGCCTAAGTCTCATTCGATTGTTTTATGCATGACCAATATGCTTATTAGTTTTTGTTTATTCCCTTCAAGTTAGCAGATTCATGTTAGTAACTTAATCTTCTAACATGCTTAATTGGCCCTAAGTGGTATGACTAATCCTGTCTTATATACCCCTTCTTCAATATGACTTTTACTCCACTCTTTCTCTATGTTTTAACTGCCTATTGCTATGACTGACTTGTTCAATGGATTTCTAGTTGTTCTGTGCATTTGTTGCCTCAAATGTTTCCTTGTTTATGTGGTTTCAACTCTGTATGTCCCCAATTCCTTTCACCCTTGGTTTGTAAATCTGTTTGTTAAGTGTCTGTGAATTTGAGTATTCTATAATTAAGTGTTTGTCTGTTGAATTTGTTCTCCTCAAAACTGATTTCAAAAACTGTTTTTCCGCTCTTAGTGTTCTTCTCAAAATTGTTTTCACTCCTAGCATCCCCTTAAAAATGGTTTCTATTCCAGAAAATCTTTTCACTCTTACAATTTATCTCTACACTGTTTTACTAAGTCTTTCAAAACTATGTCAAGCAGTCTGACTCTACTCCTAGACTATTAAGTGCTGCCCCTCCAGTGTGTGTACTGCTTAGGAATCCATGAGATCCTCTGAACTCTGGCACACTGGGCCTGGCCCTTCCACACTGCATATAATCAATCCCTATTTGAGAAAAGGTCTTGGTGTGAGCATTGCCCGGGATCCCTGAGGTCCTTAGGGAACTCTGACACACTATTGGCTATGATATTCTTGGCATTTGAGACTATATTAAAGGCCTGGCATTCCCAAGTTTACTTTGGGCCTGATTCAGGCTCCCTATTCTATCGTATACATTCATTTATGTAATTTATTAAATACTGATTTGTAATAATTTCCTTTGTAAACATATATTGGGGTAATTAGTGGAAAGGGGAGGGTTTCTATATGGTTCTGTGGGGTAAGATGGGTAGAAATCTTGCTTTAGGTTTTATATTATGTTGATTTGAAAATAGAAATCATGTTCTAGTTTTATGTTATGCAATAGATATCATGCTTTAGGATTTCTATGCCTATTTGCATTAAAACCATGCTAAATTTGTGCATTAGATACCCTGTCTTAGGATACTCACGTTTATTGCTTTCGCCTATTAGAAATCATGCTGTAGTTCAACACTTTATCTCTGATTCTGCTCAAGTCATAATCACCTGGAAACCTGTTGTTAAAATCACTGCTATAATTATGCTTAATCAAACGACTATCTCTCTCTGTGCATTAGAAATCTTTCCCTAAGACTCTGTTTGCATTTGCTCTAAATCGTATCTATGATCAACTATCTACAAAGAGGTTTAAAAATGGCCCCAACACATAGATATCATATTTTAGTATAAATATACCTTAAATCAGGTGTTATAACACTCATCACCTAGATCAACATGCCTATAGGGTTTAATAAAACTTAAGTTGTTTTGATTAATTCCCATAATTCTGATCTCGTTTTAGACAACATGTCTATAGGAATATTACAGATCCACGCCTAGGCAAGCCTTAGGTAATTAATAAACTCATAAAAATTGTGAAAAAATTGTGCTTTGTTTATGAAACTGCCCAGGTTTAACATGACTTTAAAATCAGTAGGCAAACTGATTAGGATTCTGTCACTTCGCTTAGAAACAATGCTGCATATTCTATGTTTGTGATGCTTGCCTAGATATCCCGCTCTAGGAACTTTTTGAAACTCTTTAAAATATGTTGTTTGAGACGTGCTACTTATTTGTTTATGTGTGGAGGTAAACATGATCCCCCTTAACTGCTTCCCTAATTGACAGTCCTATATGCTATTTGTTGTCGCTTAGATTTTACGACCCAACCTATAGGCCGCGACGGGCACCCGGTACTTTACTCAACCGAGTACCAACATAACATATCTTTCTTATCGTACTACCATGGATTAATGTGCCAAAAGGGTCATCATGACATAACCGGAATAAAACATAAGGAAATGCTAGACGTAGGACGACCTAACATCATATAGAAACTTATACATGTGACATACGGGCCTATAAGGCTGACATGATCATTTGTAAACTTAAAACATAGGCCGATAAGGCCATACAAGTATCCATGTACCTGACATCTGTCTACAAGCCTCTAAGAGTACATACACATCATAAAGGTCGGGACAGGGCCCGACATACCATTCAATGCACGTCTAAATCATACTGACCCAATAAGCAACGCCGGAGCAAATGGAGTGCACCAACATCTTCTACTGAGCAGATAGCCTACTTGGAGGACTCTCAACCTGTCTATCGGGACCCGTGGGAATGAAACGCAGCATCCCCTGGAAAAGAAACATCAGTACGAATAAAGTCTTGAGTATGTAAGGAAGAAAATCATAACATAAATAAGAATAGTAATGTAAAGAGAGATATATTAGATACAACCTGTAGAATCTGAGTGCCTCTAAGAGATAGTGACATGAAATGCGTGATACATATATATACATAATCTTTTAAAAATATCCGCCTCTGTGGGCATCATCATCATCATATCATACCGGCCTCAAAGAGGACTCGGTAAAAACGTACCCGGCCACATAGAGCTCGGTAAAACCCAACTGATCAGTGGTTGCACAATAGGTGCCGTACCTGACCGACTATATCGCGACTCGGTAGATTTAAATAGATACTGTATATAATCTATGCTGGACTCGTGGAATCACGCTCTAAACCTTTTGGAGTGACGTAAGGTAGTTTCACCTTCTATTAACATTATGGACATCATACCATGAATATGAACTTCACTAGGACTCAAGGATCATACAAACTTTCTTAGAATAACTATGTAAGTAAAGAACAACATGGACCACCTTAGTTTCTAGGAGTAGATTCATTATGAAATAGCGTATCGTTTACATTCATTTAACTTTAGATCATGCCAAAAGAATGAAGGAAGTGCCTTAACATACCTTATCAAAATAGTTCCACTCACCAAGTTGAACTAGCCTCTTCGAACCTTAATCTACAACAACGATAATAATACTATGATTAAGTTGCGAAAGGTACAACTATCGCACAAGGAACGACAAGCTTATTTTGTATAAAAACAGGCAGCATCTCCCCTATTATCCTTACTTCCTCGAAATTCAAGATAACACCAAAAACAAAAGAACACAAAAACAAAAATATATATACATTATTTTCAAGCCTTATATACACCACAAAATACTACAAAACAGCCCAACACACCGCAATCTCTTCACACACAAAACGACCACTGTAGTAGTGTCAAACGACCCAGAAATATTACGACGAACGACCATACCACCACCCTACATCTATATGGTGTTTCTACACACCCTTAATCCTCCAAAAATACACAAAAAGTAGTAAAATACGCAGCCCAACAACAACACAAAAGAGTCCATAAAACAGTCCGCTACAAGTCAAATAACTCGAACTCAAGGCTTCCGATCACCGTCCCGTGAGTTATAAATATTAGGAAACACATCTATCAACCTTCCTTGATATTTAAAAACTTAAATACAGATATTAGACGTTTATTAACTATGAAGTACCTTCCAAAACTCTAACTGCAAAGAAGAAAAGAGAGGCGGTATAATGACACTTAAGTCGTAGGGATCGTTTTGATGTTATTGCTTCTCGATTTTATGGCGGGATGATAATCTTCTTTGAAACCCTAGAATAGAGATTAAGGATATGTTTATGGGTGTTCTATGGTCGTGTTATACTGAGAAATGAAGAGAAAGACGACCTAAGACTTATATATATCAACTTTGGAAAAGTCAAAGAAGTGCTAGCTTGGCACCCTAGTATTGGCCCCTCTTTCGACGCTTATATCCTTTTATCCGGATGTCGTATGAATGAACGATTAAGAGCGTTGGAAAATAAATTCCAAGACCTTCAATTTTGTATATAATATATCCCAATAAGACCTCATATAACACACGAAATATATTTCTCAAAAATCTTTAGTGACCCACCTACTTGTCACTTATGATGTCTGCGCAGTCTCGCAAAACTCCAAATATCTCTCTACTCCTATGCCGTATCGATTAAAGGTTTGATGCGTTGGAAACTAGACTAATATATTCAATTTGGTTGGTAGATCATCCAATTATTCCAAGAATATTGGGATAAAAGCTCAAATACATTTGACCTAATTTTCAGCATATTATGAATGTAATTTGTGAAGACCTTTGCCAACTCTTGTTCCACAACTTGCTTGACTTCAAAACGTAGCACACGACTATAATACGACAAACATAACTCATAGAATGACCTCCTTATCATGTAATGAACCATAGTCTCACCCTAAAGTATATGTTATAACATTCCAAACTCGTCTACTTTCGACGAAACTTATTTTCTTCAATTGATTTAACTTCTAAGCTTTCCAAACCTCTTGGTACTCATTATTAATGATCTTAAATATTTGTAACCTCCAAGGTAACATGATTAACTTAATTTGTGTACTTTCAAATATGATCTCATTTCAGAGCTTACATCAATTGACTTACGACGTACTCTCACATATGAGACTATGGGGTGTAACAGCCTAACACCTTCCCCTCGAAGTAATTTCAAAACCTTACCCAACCTATGGTAATGCAAACTAGTTTCATGAGCTACTTTCAATATGTGCCCTAACGCACCTTAAAAATTGTTAGGTGGCGACTCTTCAACTTCTTGTACCCCTTTCCCAAAAGAAAATGAGTTGTCCTAATAATGTCGAAACCCGGACTCCGAGAGGAAAAAAGGGCGGGG
>ML258005.1:8801-53159 GCA_005239495.1 Nicotiana undulata | reverse complement strand
GGACAACATGGCAACTCTGCTGGGGATTTTAGGCTTTTACCATAACAAACTGCTTTGTGAATTAGTTTGAACGTGCCTTACTTTGTTAATACCTGCACCCTTTACCTTTCCCTTTACGTGAATTTAACTGTTTATTTTCATGCATTTATCTCCTCAATAAAAAACTAACTTGTTTCCCTGTTTTCCTTTTTAATTGTCTTTCAATTATAAATGTTGTATTTATCGCTTTCCATAAGGTGCAAATACATGACAATATGTTATTTATTACTACATAAATCATGCTCAACATCATACTCCACTCATTCCTAGACAAATCCTATAGCAACACTTGATGAGTGGTTGCGCTTTTCCAACTTATTACCCCTTAAATTCAGAATGGCTTATTTGCGGTAAAACTAGTCGATCAACAGTGCAGTCGACGGTTCCGTGCCTTTCCCCCTCAAGTTATCCGCTTGAGGGTACCGATATAGACCCCCATAGTAACCTTACTCTTATTATTGTGCATACATCATGGTCAAACCTAGCCGGGTTAATGTGTTGTCCACACAATAACCCTATAAGACAAGCCTTATCCAAAGTCCACCGGGGTTTCCACAATCCCAACGGACACAACCACTTTCTGTGCTTTAATTTGGAGAACTAAATGCCAATATGCTAATAATGAGTGTATAAATAGTCGAATCTAGTGGGGGAAAAGGGCCTAACCTTTTGGTTTTGCAGAAAATGAGGCACGAGGTCCCCAGATTTGGTATGGTCAGCAACATTCCACCAATGCTACTAGACTGGTGGGAATACCTTTCCTCAAGTGATAAGAAACACGTGAGGAAACACTTGGGCAATTTACCTTCTCTGCTAGACATTCGGCCAAACAATATGCAGATCGAAGATGCAACTCTGTTCTGGGACAGTGAGAGGGTTGTGTTCCGTTTTGGGAATATAGAAATGACACCACTCTTGGAAGAAATTGGAGGACTTGCTGGGCTGACTTGGGATAGCCCAGGGCTATTGGTACCTGAGAACCGCACTGGTAAAGGGTTCCTAAAGATGATGAGGTTGAAGAAAAATGCTGAACTAGAGTGTCTGAAGAAGTCATACATACCCTTTGAATATCTGTATGACAGATGTGGCAGTAGCAAATCTTACTGCACCTTCCATGATGAGTTTTCTATCACTTCTCTGGGTCACATCCATCGCAGGGTGTTCGTGTTCATTGTGTGCTTTTTGGGCTTGATAGTGTTCCCAATGAAAAAGGGAAAGGATCCATACTAGACTAGCCATGGTCGCCAGGACTTTGATGGAAGGGATCGATGGACAAACATACACTATTGTCCCTATGATCTTAGCCGACATCTACTGGGCTCTGGAACACTGTCAAAGAGGGATCAAACATTTTGAGGGTTGTAACCTGTTGCTGCAGTTATGGTTATTAGAACATCTTCAAAGGGGCAGTATCGCCAAGAACTTCCGCGAATGGATTGGAACGACCATATTACCTTCCATCACCCCAAGCAGATGACTTACATTCCGGACAGGTTTGCTCAGCCGGAGAGTGCCAAAGAGTGGGTAGAATTCTTCGACAATCTGACCGAGGAGCAGGTGCAATGGATGTTTGAATGGTTCCTAACAGACGAGTTCATCATCAGGTCCAGGGACGCTCCACACTTAGTGCTGATTGGGTTGAGGGGAATATACCCTTATGTTCCTATCCGAGTTATGAGGCAAGCGAGCAGGAAGAATGTTGTACAAAGGGTCGCAAAAATGAGCAACTTCAGAGTGGGCTTTCAGGACGACGAAATCCCTTACAAGTGTCAAGCTCAGCACATGTGGCACTTCAAGATCATCGTGGAGAAAAACACCATTGAGCCGGACAGGTATCATGCAGGGTGTGCACCTCTCTACCCGACATGGTTGGAGGACAACTTAGGGGGGGATAGTGAGGCCAGGAACCAGTCGAGGGAATAAGATCATAGATGAAGATGCTGAGGCTCAAGTTAAATACAACAAACTACGAAGAGGGTCCATGATTCCGAGAATGAGCACCGAAGGAGACCAATATGAGGCCGATCTAGGAAAGGAAGGAAATGGCTATCACTTCCAACAAAAGTTTGGAATATCTGGAGTGAGGTTTAGTGGATATGGAGGGAAAAGTCATAAAGAGGATTGAGGATTGACAGAATGCTGAAGGGAGCGTGGGAGGACATTTGGCTAAAGCCTACCTGCTGTTGGGTCTACGTGAGCTGGGGAACCTGTTTGATGGAGTCAAGAAGATCGAGTCTGGGGAAGGTCATTCTGGGACCAAGTAGGCTAGATTTATTTTTTGCTTTCCTATATGTAATAAGGCCAAGTGCCATTAGTGACTTATTTTCTATTGTTATTTTAGTGTCGTTTTGGGATTCGTCTATTTTTATATTAATGAAATGAGGCATCTATTGGCATCTAAGTTCTCCAAATCAGCTTATCGGTAGGCCTACCTAGGGCACAATGTGGCTCCCAAATTAAGACACGAATTTACATTTATGCGATACATGTTTAAATACTGCAAATACTCTTATCAGAACCCTTACTGACTTGGCTACCTTTTGTATTTTTCTTTCCTTTGATTATTCCCATTCCCCAAAAGTTGGTTCGTGCATATTGTAATCATCACCATATCACACAAGATCCAGGGGCCCTCCACCTTCTCCTCCTCCTAGTCCACCAAAGGGAAAAGGAAAAGCGAAGATGGAAGATTTGAACAACATCAGAAAAGAAAACACTACACCAGCTGAACATACAGAGGCTTCTGACAGTCGGGGTACTCAGGTCCCGAATGATGCTATTTCGCAACTACAACAGAGAATACTGAAGCTCCAAGGAGAACTCGAGCATGTCCGGAACATAGCAAACTTGTCCTTCTCACTCAGTTTCTCAGACATCAGTCATCCAAACACTCAGAATCCCGCACCACCTCAAACAACACCCAACAAGCACCCACAAAATTCTCCTGCACCTTACCATTACACATCTCCACCACAAAATCAAACTATCCCACTGTAATACCAGCAAAACACCTTCCACACTCCACGAAATACCATTCCAGTCATTCCTGAACCCCACAATTCCACCAATGATCACCACTATGCTCAAGCTACAGGTCACCAGAACAATACCATATATGTGGCGACCATATCTCAATCCACTCAACGCATCTCTTATACACCAGAATCCAGTGAGAAGGACATGCTCATCAGGAACCTGGTCGAAGAACTCAAGAAATTGACTAGCCGAGTTCAAGGCGTAGAAAGAGGCAAGGGGATAGAAGGTCTGAACTATGAAGACCTATGCATAAAACTGGATGTAGAACTGCCATAGGGTTACTAACATCCTAAGTTCGAGATGTTTTATGGTACAGGTGATCTTAGAGTTCATCTAAGGACCTATTGTGACAAACTCGTCGGAGTCGGAAATGATGAAAAGATCCGGATGAAACTCTTTATGAGGACTCTTACAGGGGGTACATCAGCCAGGATCCAAAGAAGTGGTCCAACTGGGTGAGTATGAAGTTAGATTTCATGGACTGATTCAGGTTCAACATAGAGAATTCACCGGACGTCTTTTACATTCAGAACCTCAAGAAGAAACCTACTGAAACTTTCCGCGAGTATGCCACTCGTTGGAGGTCGGAAGCAGCCAAAGTCAGGCCGGCGTTGGACGGAGAGCAGATGAACAAGCTCTTCGTCAAAGCGCAGGATCTTCAATACTATGAAAGACTGATGGTTATTGAAAATCACAAGTTCTCTGACATCATCAAACTTAGTGAAAGGATCGAAAAGGGCATCAAAAGCGGGATGGTCACAAATTTTGAGGTGCTGCAAGGCATCAACAAAGCACTGCAGTCCGGTGGTTGTTCATACCCAATTTTTCCCAAAATATTTTAAAAATTGCATATATACCTTCAAAATCATGCTTTCATAGCAATTGGTATTTTCTATAATTTTCTCATTTTTTTATTAACTTATTTTTAATTTATCCAGTATTTTATTTCTAATAATTAATTACAAATTGCATTACAAACAATTTCAAAAGCATTTCTTGATTTAATTTATTATTTAGGGTCCTACTAAGACCAAATTATTTCACAATTAGCCAAATTGGCACTCTTTGGCTATGATTGCAATAACTTTGCAATTATGGCCCAATCATATGTTTTATACTATTTTTATCCAGTAATTAGTCATTTTATATTTTTAAATACTAATCAGTCACTTTAATTTATTTTCTAAGCATCAATTTTATTTTATACAATTATTAGATATTTTTATAAATTGTTTTATCTAATTTAATTAGGTATTTAACAGCTAGCCCCTTTTTATTTCAATTATATCCTAAATTGGCCTGGTCCTAACCCAATTAAACTAACCTAACAGACCCCAAGCCCAACTCCTAAACTACCCGGCCCAATCCGGATTTAATCTCGACCGTTGATCAAAATTGATCAACGGTCTAGATTCCCCCTTCCTAAAATAAACCCTATGACTACCCTTCCCCCTTCTCATTTCCCCCTCACCTTTTTCTGTCTCATCTCTCTCAACTCTCTCGTCTCCTCGACTCCCTCTGCTAAACCTAACCCCCTTCTCCGGCCGTCGCCTTGCCGGAAACCATGGTGGTTTCACCACCCCAGCCTCATGGCTCCCTCCTTGAACGTGTGGCACTGCTCTTGAGGCCCTCAAGTGAACCAGAGGCGGCTCACTCACCTACTATGATATCATGCCATTTTTTCGGCCATCCACGGCTGTCCGAGTAAGATCTTACCACTTTCCGGTTAACACCGGTGATTTTGAGTTCTTCTCCTTTTCTCTGGATTTTCTCTTCGAAACCCTAACTTTTAAACCCTCGATTGTTTCTATATCTGTACCTGCTATGAGTTATTTTAATGTTTTCTTCAAAGATTTTTCATTTTCCCTAAATTGATTCTTCGTCTACCAAACTAGGGTTCCTGAAACCCCTTTTTTAAATAGCTTTCCTTTATGATTTCTAGCATTATCATATGATTTTCATCATGTTTATCGTTATTTAAACCTTTTCCCTTTTGGTCTGATTTATTTTGCCAAAAACCCTAGGTTTTCGGTTTCAATCCTATATTCTAAAGTGTGAATAATCTGTGCATGCGTTTGATTCTCATGAGATTCTCAAGTCTCTATGATTTTACCCTATTGTTTTGCTTATTAGACCTGCTGCTTTTGTGTTTTTCCTCTCATACTGTGTTTGTTTTTTTATCCCCTCTAATTGCTACTATTTGTTTTCTACGAGATTCTTGCTACTATGATCGTTAGCATTCCTGATCCTTGTCTGTCGATTATACCATGGGTATTCTGTTAAGTCCTTTAATTATTTTCTATGTCCTATGTGATTAGGGTTTCTGATTTTGCCTAATACGTTTTCATTCCGCCTAAGTTTGTGTTAATTTCTCCCAAATCAATTCTATTTGCCGCTTTGAATCTTTGAATAATTGTGATTAGTACTGTTTTCTACTGATTCTGAGTATTTCCTTAAATATGTGATGTTTTCCCTAATTGGTGTTGATTTCCTGTGATTTGAATCTCACTCGAGGTTTTTCTTACTGGTTTCCAGGATTAAATTATTCCCTGCCTTATTTCTACGAATACTTTTGCTGTCAAATTGATTCACATATACTTTCCTTAATTAGAACATTTTGAATTTGGACTTGCTTATATGCTCTATACCTATGATGTCTCTTATATGTTAAAATCAACCCTTACATGATTTATTTTTCTTGTTTGGCACTGCTTATTACCGTTTGTACATGACTCCTTAATTAAAGGGAGTCTTAACAATAATTTGATTCTAATTGATATTTACTTCTATAATTGTGCTGAACTATTATTTATTACTTTATTTTCTGCCTACTTTCAAAACTATATATACTCTACTCTCTCATTAGCACAACAGATGAACACACACTGTTCAAACTCGCTCTCTTACACATACATATACTCTCTTCTGCTCCTCTTCTGATTACTTGCTATTATCAGTCGGCTGCAAGCCAAGACTGATCATTCTAATCTATTATTCTTCATTCTGTATTTGTCATCTCCGATATGGTATGTCCTAATTACAATTTGAGTTTCAAAACAATATGTTTCTCTTAGTGTTTCAATTCATCCTGTTTCTGATATGTTTCTACTTATGGTTTTGCTGTGATTTTTGCACTTAACTTGATTGCACTGATTCCATCTTACATGTTATGTATCCCCTCAGCATGTTTACCCCCTTTGGAATATTTAAATATGATTCTGCTTCATTTATTCTTTTTTTAGATTCCTGGCATACAACAGTTTGTGCTATATGATGCTTAATTTCCCTGTTGTCTTGAAATGCATGTTGTGCCCTTACCACATGAAGGTTACTTTGATCCTGAACTTATGTGTCATTCTGCTTACTGTGTACCTGCCTCTATATGCTTCATACATGTCCCCAACCCCTCATTCCCCTGCTTGTGATTGTTAAACTTGTTCTGGTTCTTGTTTCTTGTTCTATGTGTACTGTTTTGATTCTGAGACTCTGATTGTCTTACCCCTTTTCCTTTCGAACTGTTTTCACTAAAGTAAAACTCTTCTATTGTTCTTCAAAGCTTATTTCAAACCAGTCTGTTTTCAAAAACTGTTTTCCTACTTAATCCTTTCAAAACTATGTCAAGCACTCTCACTTTACTCTTAGAAACCTAGGTTCTGCCCCTCTAATGTGTGACTGCTTTGGGATCCCTCTGAACTATGATACATTAGAGCTGGATCTTCTACACTGCACTTACTCAAGTATTTATGAAAATCTGGGTGTGAGCACTGTCCGGGATCGCTTGAGGTCCTTAGGGAACTCTGACACACCCAGATTATGTAAAAGGCTGTGAACACTGTTGGCATTGAGAAATTCTGGAGATCTGGGCCTATTGGTAGGCTCCCTATAGTATAACTTCTTATTTTCTTATTTCGTTTATGTAATTTAGTGCAATGGTTTGCAATAATTTATTTGTAAACAACTATTCGGGATGGATAGTGAAAATGGAAGGGTAACTATGCATGCCAAAGGGTAGAAATCATGTTCTTAGTTTTACATTTCCTATTTGCGCAATAGAACTCATGTTTAGGACCAATGTGTGCAAATCATGCATTAGATATCATGTTTCTTAGGAATACTGTTTCAGCATATCATTTTGATATTACTGTATATCACTTAGAAATCCTGTTCTAGCATAAACAATACTGAAACAAACTGCCACCTTCGCATATTCTGAAACCATGCCTAATTCTATAACTATTATGCACCTAGAAATCCTGTTCTAGGATACAAATGTTAAAAATTTGTTATTTCCACAATCATGCCTCATAATACCATGCACTTAGAGATCCTGTCTTTAAGATAACACTAGATAGAAATGTCACTTTGCATATTCTAAAATCATGCCTAATGCTGTGACTGTTTTGCATTTAGACAACCTGCTTTTAGGAATTCTGCATACAAATCCTCCTGCCTTGTACGTGCATTAGATATCATGTTATAGGATCTTACTAGCACAATTACACTTAGTATAACTACTGATGCATGAAAGGGCATAAAACAACTTTATTAAGCTTTTCTAAACAACTGGCAATAATTTTGCGTTCTGCAACACCTAGAACAACATGATTAGGCAAAAAATAATTTCCAACAGTTTTCCTTGGTAATTCTGGTAATTAGTATACATTGTCCCACACCTAGGTAAGCCTTAGGTGATTAAATTGTTAAAACTGGAAATCTGCCTCTTTTGTGTATGTTGCCTAATGCTTAACAAGTTTTAAAATCAGTAGGCAAACCGATTAGGGCCCGTTTCTAAGTTATAAAACAAGTCTTCATATCTGCTGAACTCACCTAGACACCATGTCTTAGGGTTATATTTAACAGTACCTCCCTTATTTATGTTTGAGTCGTGCTGTTTATGTGCATTATTTGTGGAGGTAAATCTGAGCCTCTTATATGCTCTTCTCTATTCCTATTTACTGAAGTCCTATGTGTTTTTTCTTGTCGCCTTAGTATTTTTCCTTTAAACCTGGGGGTCTGCCTAGAACTGACCCTATATGTGGAGGTCCTAAACTCTTCCAGGGTCATTAAGAAGGGACGAGTAACAACACGCAATAGAGGTCGCTGAATAACACTCGCTTAATAACCGCTAAGTCGTGGGAAGGGTAGATATGAATATGATGTCCCGTGCGCTAATACCATGTGTAGCCGCTCTTTGAGGAGTGATTACCAGGTATTGTACTGATGTGATCCTATATGATAAATAACCTAGGACCTCCCCTATCCTTTATATGCATGTTTAGATTACAACTCTTTCAAAACCTCACGACATCAAATCTTTTCAAAACTTTTGTAACACATTTGTGCTTAGACACCAAATCTTTTCAAAACTTTTGTAACACATGTGTGCTTAGACTGCGAATCTTTCAAAACTCTTTACTTGTTTAAACCTTAATTGCCTATCTGCTACTTGCTTAAAATTCACAAAGTTGTTTGGCCGGGAACCTCATTTGTGGACTCTAAGGGGTGCCTAACACCTTCCCCTTGTGGTAATTTCAAGACCTTACCCTATCTCTTGTTATCCAAATCAATGTCAAATGACCCTTAGTAGGTGCCCTAACACACCTTAATTCGTTAGGTGGCGACTCTTCGAATCCTTGCATACCCCTTTTCCAAAAGGAAATGAGTTGTCTCAATAATGTCAAGACCCCGACTAATCCGAAAGGAGGAGTTAAAAAAGGGGGCGCGACAACATGGCGACTCTGCTGGGGATTTTAGGCTTTTACCCACTCAAATCACTTTGTGAATTTATACCTCTTCCCTTTCCCCTTATGTGCACTTAACTGTTTATTTCCTTCAAGCATTTAATTTTCCTCAAAGACAAAACTGACATGTTTCCTTGTTTCCCTTTTGTTATCTCTTTTAAAATTATAATTATTGTATTTTACTGCTTTCACAACGTGCAAATACATGACTACATGCCTTTACTGCTTATTTTATTGCATAATCATGCTCAACATCATACTCCACTTGTTCCAAAACAAATCCTATAGCAACGCTTGATGAGTGGTTGTGCCCTTCCTATTTTATATCACCCCTAAATTCGGAAAGGCTTATTTGCGGTAAAACTAGTCGATCAGCGGTGCAATCGACGATTTCGTGCCTTCCCCCTTGAGTTATCCGCTCAAGGGTACCAGTCTAATACCCCATAGAAACCTTACTCCGTTACACTGTTGCATGCATCATGGTGAAACCTAGCTAGGTTAATGTGTTTTCCACACAATAACCTTTAAGACAGCCTTGCCCAAAGTCCACCGGGTTTTCATAATCCCAACAGACATCATCACGTCTGTGCACTCGTTTGGAGAATTAAATGCTTATATGATAATCATAGATGTTAAATAGTCAAGTCTGGTGGGGGTAAGGGCCTAATCATGTTTATCTTGCATAAATATGAGGCACGAAGTCCCTAGATTTGGCATGGTTATCAATATACACCCAAAGCTCTTGAACTGGTGGGAGGACCTTCACTCTAGTGATAAGAAACTTGTCAAGAAATACCTGGGTAATTTACAACAACATGTTGATCGAGGCTGCTACCCTATTATGGGATAGCGAAAAAGCTGTCTTTCATTTTGGGGACATTGAGATGACACCATTGCTAGAGGAAATAGGAGGACTGGCGGGGTTAGTCTGGGAAACCCCTGGGTTGTTAGTGCCTGAAAACTGCATAGGCAAAGGTTTCCTGAAAATGATGGGTCTAAAGAAGAATGCAGAGTTAGAGTGTCTGAAGTCGTACATCCCTTTTGAGTACTTGTATGAAAGGTACGACCACCGCAAGTAATACCGTACCTACCATGATGAATTTTCCATAACATCTTTGGGACATATTCACCATAGGGTATTTGTCTTCATTGTTTACTTCCCGGGGTTGATCGTGTTTCCAACAAAGAAAGAAAGGATTCAAACTAGGTTAGCCATGGTAACCAAGACCTTGATGGAAGGAATTGACGGGCAAGCCTTCAGCATCGTCCTGATGATCATAGCATACATTTATAGAGCCTTAGAACGCTGTCAAAGAGGAGCTAAGCACTTCGAAGGTTGTAATATGTTACTACAAATGTGGCTATTAGAACATCTCCAAAAGGGTCAGTACCAGTAGGAATTTATACGAAAGGCATGGAACGATCACATCGCTTTCCATCACCCAAAGCGAATGACATACATTCCCGATCGGTTTGCCAACCCGAAACTGCCAAGGAATGGGTAGAGTTATTTGATAATTTGACCGAGGAGCAGGTATAGTGGATGTTCGAGTGGTTTCCAACAGGTGAATTCATCGTCAGATCTAGGGATGAACCACACTTGGTGCTAATCAGGTTAAGAGGAATATATCCTTACGTTCCTCTCCGGGATATGAGACAAGCAGCAGAAAACAAATTATACCAAGGGTCGACAAGATGAGCCATTTCCGAGCCAACTTTCAGGATGATGATATTCCTCACAAGTGCCAAGCCCAGCACATGTGGCACTGTAAGATCATAATGGAAAAGGACACGATCGAACCAGACATGTATTATGCATGATGTGAAACTTTCTACCCAGGTTGGCTAGAAGACAACTGGGATGGTTTAATCAGGCCAGGGTTCAGCCGAGGCCACAGAATCATAGATGAGAGGGCCGAGGCTCAGGTCAAGTATAATCAACTGCGCAAGAGGATCCGTGAATGCGAGAACGAGCATCGTGAGATACATGAAACCAACAAGAGATTGATTGAAGAATGGAAAGACATGGCCGTACGTTCCAACAAGAAGTTGGAATACCTGGAGTGAGGCATAGTCGATTTGGAGGGTAAAATCATCAAAAGAGTTGAAGACTGTCAAAAGGCTGAGGGGATTGAAGGTGGACATCTGGCTAGAGCATACCTACTGCTAGGACTTCGCAAGCTGGGAAACCTGTTCGAGGGAATCAAGTATGCCGAATCTGGGGAAGGTCCATCTGGGACCAAGTAGGATAGGATTTCCTTTTTCGCTTTATCGATGTAATAAGGCCAATGGCCATTAGTGACTTTATTTCCTGCTTATTATTTTAGTGTCGTTTTGGATTCATCTATTTTTACATTAATGAAATGAAGCATGTTGGCATTTTAGTTCTCCAAATTAATTTGTCGCTAGGCCTACCTCGGGCACAACGAGGTTCCCCTAATTAGGAAACACTTTATATTCCCGCACTAATATTGCAATACTTTTTCATAATCCTCACTGACTTGGCTACCTTTTGTTTTTGTTTTCTTTCCTTTTTATTATTACCCTCCGCAAAGGTTGGTTCGTTCACTCTGGCATCGTCATCATACTACACAAGATCCATGGGCCCACCACCCTCTCCTCCTCCTAGTCCTCCCAAAGGCAAAAGTAAAGGCAAAGGAAAAATGGAACATCTGAGCAAGACAACACTAGTTGAACAGGTAGAGGCCGCTGACGTCCAGGGTATTCAAGTTCAGAACGAGGCTATGTCACAGCTAGAAAAAAGGTTGGTGAAGATCCAAGAGGAGCTTGAGAAGGTCCGAAATTTGGCAAACTTATCTTTCACACTTAGTGTCCCAGATGTGAACAATCCCAACACCAAAAATCCCATACCTTCCCAGAATACCCCAAACAAACAGATCATCCCACAACCCATCACCACACCACTCCACCAAAGAATCATACTCTTCCACCACAATACAATGCTTGCCACACTCCAAGAAATACTCCACTACTCGTCCCCGAGCCACAAAACTCCACAAATGACCACCTTTACACTCAAGCGCCAGGCCATCACAACAACCCCATCTATGTGGAGACTCTGCCGCACTCCACCCAACCCATCTCACACACACCTGAGTCTAGTGAAACGAATTTGCTTATCAAGAATTTGGCTGAAGAACTTAAGAAGCTGACCAGCCGGGTTCAAGGCGTTGAGGGAAGCAAAGGAGTTGAAGGGCTGAACTATGAAGACCTCTGCATACAGCCCGATGTCGAACTGCCCAAGGGGTACAAACCTCCTAAGTTCGAGATATTCGATGGTACAGGTGATCCGAGGGTTCATCTAAGGACCTACTGTGATAAACTGGTTGGAGTAGGAAAGGATGAAAAGATTCGCATGAAGCTATTCATGAGGAGCTTAACATAGGATGCTCTGTCTTGGTACATCATCCAAGACCCCAGGAAATGGTCGAATTTGGTGAGCATGGCGTCAGACTTCATGAACCGGTTCAGGTTTAATACAGAGAATGCGCCAAATGTGTTATACCTTCAGAATCTTAAGAAGAAGCCTACGAAAACTTTTCGCGAATATGCTACTCGCTGGAGATCTGAAGCCGCTAAGGTCAAGCCCGCCTTAGACGAGGAACAAATGAATAAGTTCTTTGTCCGCGCCCAAGATCCACAATACTATGAGCGGTTGATGGTAATTGAGAATCATATGTTCTCAGACATTATCAAGCTGGGTGAAAGAATTGAAGAAGGGATTAAAAGCGGAATGGTCACCAACTTTGAAGCCTTACAAGCTACAAATAAGGCCCTACAATCTGGTGGTGTGTCCAAGAAGAGAGATGTGGGAACCGTGATGGTTGCACAGAGAACCAAATCCCCGCTGAAATACCAAACCTACCAAACACCCCCACTTACATATCAACAAACACCCCCTGCTCCCTCTCTCACATACCAGTCAACACCTCCACCAACATACCAGTCATCTCCACCACCTACCTATCAGCCTACTTCCCCTAGATATTCCCAGCCCGCTCCTGTTTACCATACCTATAATTCTCAACCATCCCACTATCAATCACCCCCTGCTCGCCAAAATTTCCCTATACCTCGACCAAACTTTGATGCAGACCTCCTAAACAATATACTACCATCGCCGAACCTATTGACCAGCTGTATGAAAGACTGAAAGCTGCTGGTTATGTCATTCCTATCCCTACTGTAATCCCTGAGAATCCTTCTCAATGGGTTAATCCAAATAAGACTTGTGCATACCATTCCGGCATGAAGGGACACACAATCAATGAATGTCGCTCACTGAAAGATAAGATACAATCTCTGATTGATAATAAGGTTATTATAGCAAAGGAATCTACTTCCAATGTCTGCAACAATCTGCTCCCAGACCATAAGGGTGGAGGCATCAATATGATCGAGGTAGAAGAAGATTGGGACCCAGAGGGGTCGATTGGGTTGATCATAGAAGGTGATGACCCAAAGAAGCCAGAAGTCACTCTTAATCCTATCATAGTCCAGATTAAGTCATTTGGAGATGCTGAGGTAGCTGCGTTAGTACCTTTTGATTTTGAAACAACACCACCTACAAAGGTGTCTGCGCCATCTGAGGTCGAAGTTATGCCACCTGCAAATGCACCTACACCATTTGAGGTTGCGGTTATGCCACCTGCTAAGGCACATGTTCCGTTCGAAGTAAAGATAGCTGCACCAATCACAGTGGCGGTGTCAACCACGCCACCTTTCTACACCAATCACAGTGGCGGTGTCAACCACGCCACCTTTCTACACCAATACCGTACTGTGGAATTATGTAGCTGAGGCAAGAAGGAAAGGCAAGGTCAAGATTGAAGAAGCTACTGCTGCACAGGGAATGACAAGGACCGACAAGGTCTATACACCTGAACACTTGGCAAAATCCAGCAAACAGGCTTCCAACAGCCCACCCATCATTGAGACATGCCCAGATGACCTTTGGAGGAGGGTGCGGGCCAAAGAATACTCCGTCATTGACCAGCTGAACAAAACCCCAGCTCATATATCCATTCTTTCATTGCTGCAAAATTCAGAGACACACAGAAATGCTTTGATGAAAGTACTGAGTGAAGCATACGTGCCAAACAACATCACCAGCGGGGAAATGGCCAATATGGTGGGTCAAGTGCTGGAGAGTCATAAGATTACTTTTATTGAGGACGAGCTACCGCCCTAAGGGCTAGGTCATAACAAAGCCCTGCAGATCACTGTGCAATGTGAGGACTACTTCATCACCAGGATTCTGATCGACGGAGAATCCAGTCTCAATATCTGTCCATTGACAATGCTCAAGAAATTGGGCAAAGGGTTGTACGAAATAAGAGAAGGGTCGATGAATGTAAAAGCTTTCGACGGTTCGCAGAGGTCCACCATCGACGAAATCAGCCTTTGTTTGCAAATGGGGCCTACGTGGTTCGAAGTTAATTTTCAGCTGATAGACATATCAACGTCCTACAACCTGTTACTAAGACGACCATGGATACATGCCGCTGAGTCCGTGGCATCAACGCTGCATCAGGCAGTGAAATTTGAATGGAACCACCAAGAAGTAATCATTGACGAAGACATAAGCAATCCTATATACAGTCGCCAGACCATTCCGGTGGTCGAAGGTAGAAGGAAGCTGGGAGGAGAAACCTACCACAACATTGAACGGGTCAACGCAATAGACAAAGACAAATAGCGGGATAGTAAGATAGCAAGCATGATGAACTGGAGAGGGAATGAGCCGGGTAAAAGGATTAGCAAGAATCTTCAAGGGATCTCCAAGCCGATACAACTCAAACGCCATGGCACCACTTTCGGGCTAGGATACAAATACACTTGGGAAGAATTCAAGAATTGGTCGCCACCCTGGCGCAGTCCTTATTCCCATTGGAGCAGCCAATACCATATATGGGACAGACCTTTCAGTAGGCCAATGTTATATGGGGATCAGAGGAAGAAGAAGCACTGGCAGCATTGAAGAATCTATTCCTGGAGGAGGATGATATAGACTGTTACGTTATTTTTGAGGAGGAGGGGTAGGAAGGCCCTTCCATCCAAACCGTGAGCAGAGGAACGTCTCTTAAGAACTGGACTATCAGAACAGCCAAGGCCCGACGAGTCCCGGGGTAGCAAGGTTGAACAAGCATTGTTTATTTCTTTCATTTGCTAAATGATTTCCTTTTCGCATTTTTATTTCTGCAATAAGATCTTCAATGTTCTAAAAACATTTACTCAATTTATCAAAAGCACTTTTATGTTTTTATGAATCGATATTTATTATATCATTTTCTCTCTCTCATTACTTTATCTATATAGCATTACTATTACTTGTCTTGATAAACCAATGACTGTGACATGCAACGAAATAACGCAACAAAAGGACAGTGATTCAGAAGAAGAGAATGATAACATACCTGATGAAATTGTTAAGCAGGTTGAGAATTTTGAGAACAGACCTAAGTCCAACCTGGACGAAACTGAGGTCGTCAACTTGGGAGATTCAGAAACTGTCAAAGAAACTCGCATCATCATTCATTTGTCGCCATTAGAGAAAGAGGAATATACGCAGTTCTTGAAAGAGTATGAAGATATATTTGCCTGGTCATACGATGACATGACTGGTCTGAGTACATCCATTGTGGCTCACAAATTTCCAACAAATCCAATGTGCTTGCCGGTAAAGCAAAAGCTCAGAAAATTCAAGCCTGATATGAGTTTGAAAATCAAGGAGGAAGTTACCAAGCAGATCAACGCAAGGTTGTTAGGGTAGTTGAATGTCCAACATGGTTAGACAACATCGTGCCAGTGCCTAAGAAGGATGGAAAGGTCAGGGTTTGTGTCGACTCCCGCGATCTCAACCGGGCCAGTCCGAAGGATGATTTCCCATTACCAAACATACACATCCTGATTGACAATTGCGCCAAGCATGAACTTCAGTCGTTCGTAGATTGCTTCGCCGGTTACCATCAGATTTGGATGGATGAGGAAGATGCTGAGAAAATGGCTTTCATTACGCCGTGGGCGTTTACTGCTACAAGATGATGCCATTCGGCCTAAAGAATGCTGGGGCCACCTATATGAGAGCTATGACCACTATCTTCCACGATATGATACATAAAGAGATTGAGGTATATGTGGATGATGTCATTATCAAGTCCAAGATATATACCGACCACATAGCAGATCTTAGGAAGTTCTTCAATAGGTTGCGGAAATATAATCTAAAACTAAACCCCACAAAGTGTGCATTCGGGGTTCCTGCTGAGAAATTGCTCGGGTTCATTGTCAGCCGTCGAGGGATAGAATTGGATTCGTCAAAGGTCAAATCCATCCAAGAGTTACCACCGCCTAGGAACAAGAAAGACGTGATGAGTTTCCTAGGACGCCTTAACTACATCAGCCGATTCATAGCTCAATCCACAATCATATGTGAACCAATCTTCAAGATGCTGAAGAAAGATGCTGCGACCAAATGGATCGAGGATTGTCAAAAGGACTTCAACATAATTAAGGAGTACTTGTCAACACCGCCAGTCTTGGTACCACCTGAGCCAGGTAGACCTTTGCTACTCTACCTCGCAGTATTAGATGGAGCTTTCGGCTGCATTCTGGGGCAGCACGACGAAACGAGAAGAAAAGAGCAGGCCATTTATTATCTGAGAAAGAAGTTCACTCCGTATGAGGAACGGTACTCTCTATTGGAACGTACCTGCTGTGCTTTAACTTGGGTAGCCCAGAAGCTGAGGAACTACTTTTGTGCCTACACAACATATCTCATATCAAGGATGGATTCTTTGAAGTACATATTTTAGAAGCCCATGTCCACTATCAAGATGGCTAAGTGGCAAATCCTACTGAGTGAGTTTGACATTGTCTATGTGACTCAGAAAGCAATCAAGGGACAAACATTGGCAGACCATCTTGCTGAGACATTGTCGGAGAAGACATTTCAGAATCCTATGACGGTTGGAGAATGTTCTTCGATGGAAAGGAGAATTTCAAAGGAGTCGGCATTGGAGCTGTCCTGATATCGGAAACTGGTCAGCATTATCCGGTATCTGCTAAGCTCAGATTCCCCTGCACTAACAATATGGCGGAATATGAAGTCTGCATCTTAGGGCTCAACATGGCCATTGATATGAATGTTCAGGAGCTGTTAGTGATTGGTGACTCAGATTTTCTAATACACCAAGTACAAGGAGAATGGGCTACTAAGAATTCCAAGATATTGCCGTATCTACACTACGTGCAGGAATTGAGAAGGAGGTTAACGAAGATAGAATTTCGGCACGTCCCCAGAATTCAGAACGAGTTCGCCGATGCATTGGCCACTCTATCATCCATAATACAATATCCAGATAAAACCTTCATGTCACGCCCCAAAACCGAGGGATACGACCGGCGCTCAATCGGAGGACCCCAGTCAAGCGGACCTGGAATTGTCTTTCCTATCCCATGCGTTACCCCGTGATTTCAATATACATTATTCATGTGAAATAGCCATTTAGACTTAAGCATAAACTTACAACTTGAATTCATTTCTACTTTTTATCGTTACCAACATATGATACCAAATACTTACAAAATACATACAACATGTACCAACGTGGATTACCATTCCGAACCGTACCATTACTTACCTAGAACACATATGTACACTACCCACATTGTGTCTAAGGAGCCTCTATGAATACTAAGAACTTAACCAATACTTGCCGGTGACAAGGCACCGTCTATACCTTACAATACACAATAAACTCAAAGAAGGTGGCATGAACCACACGTGGCCCCGAGAGGAAGTGGAGCTCACCAATGCAGCTGACGGAATGGAGAGGAGGCACTACTGTTGGTGGGCTGAATTACCTGCTATGGAACCACCTACAATCATCATAAGAATGTAGCGCCCCCGGCAAAAGGGACGTCAATACATTTGAATTGTACTGGTATGTATGAACAAACTTTATCCCAAGTACAATCAATAATGCACAAATAAGAGACGGTTAATAGAACCAACAAGCATTGCACAGAAATAGAAACAACCAACATCAAGAGTCCACAGTACTAGTATGTATGAACAAACTTCACCCCAAGTACAATCAAGCAATACACAGATAAGAGACAGCAATAGAACTCACAAACATTGCACGTAGGAAGAAACAACCAAAATCACAAGTTTCACAATCTCTCCTTTTCCCTTTCCAACATTCCCATATTCAAGAGTTTCATATTTCATTTCAATAGTGATTATGATCACTTTTCCACCCTTATTACCTCGGCCACCCTTATCACCACAATCCACACCTTATTACTTCGTGTTGCGGTGCGCAACCCGACCCCGCCTGACAATTTGCATCCTTATCACCACAACCCACACCTTATTACTTCGTGTTGCGGCGCGCAACCCGACCCCGCCTGACAATTTTTATTTCAAAAACACCACCACCAATAATTTCATCACAACAACAACAACAATAAACAATTTCATTATAAGAACTTTCCTTTTAAGGATTCCAAATTCACATTTATTAATTCAATCACTTGGGCCCAAAGCACCCCAAACTTTCATCAAGCAGGATTTTCATATACGAAGTGTTGCCATAACTGTCAACTTATTTATAAGACTTCACATCAGTAGCTTCAAACAATTACCGGCTTTTCTCATAATGAAGTAGACATGCCAAACACAATTTATAATCTTATCTAACACAGTGGGGTGGAAACCAATCATATTTCATATTTCAATCCCAAACAATTACATCACAAGAATCCTCCTTTCTAGGAGCACAAGTTCACATCGACAATTCGTTTATTTGGGCCCAAGGCACCCTAATTTTCACCAAGTAATAATTCATGTACAAGGTATTGCCATAATCGTTCAACTTATTTAAATCGTTTCATATCAATAAACTCAAACAATTACAAGATTTGCACATAATAAGGTAGGCATGCCAAGTCACAATTCAAAATCTCATCTAACACAGTGGGGTAGCAATCAACTAGACAGCCAATTCACATATTTCCATATAAGTACACATACCGTATGCTTACCGCAACAAGAGGGATTTTACAAGGGTTAAAGTTAGCCATACATACCTCAAAGAGCTCTTCCTTAAGTTTATACAATACACCAACACCTCTAGCCACAATAATCTATAAGGAGATAGCGAAAATCGATTAATAATTAGAAAGATTACCCATGGTGTAACTCTCTTAGGAATTTCATCAACCACCTAACATGTGAAGTAGACTACAAGGTTTAGAAATGGTAATTCCTTCTTCCCTCAACCAATTTTAACATGAACTACCCAAATTAGTTCTTTTACATCACATACTACAACTTAGTCCCACATGCATGGCCTATTTCTAACCCCCACAACATATTTGAACTCTTAACTTCTTGCATGAAGTTTTTGGAAGTAGAACTTACCCGGATGGAAGACAATCTATGGTTATCTTTCTTGATTCTTGAAGACTTGAGCAAGATTTGGATGATTATGAAGTTAGGCCCCTTCTTTCTCTCTCTATATTCTCTCATTTCTCTCTAAAACCAGTAGAAAATGACCCCAAATGAAGCCCTTAAACCTATTTATGAAAATGGGGTCGGGTTATAAAAATAGGAAAAATAAGCCTCCGTAACAGGGTCTGCGATCGCAGAATGGACCGCAGAACAAACATGCGGGTCGCAGAGTGCATCGCAAAGTAATTTCCCAAAACTGGGCTACACTGGCCCAGTTTGCGACGTATCTGCGATCGCAGAATCAACATGCGACATGAAATGCGATCGCAGATTTGACACAGGGTCACATTTTTCCAGCCTTCGGTAATTTGACCATAACTTTGCGTGGGAATGTCCAAATGATGAACGGTTTGAAGCGTTGGAAACTAGACTCGAATAAATTTCATTTGATAGGTTATTCATCACATAATACTTTCTACATAATTAGATATGCGCCTTCAAAGTGTGTACTAGTGCAAATACCTTTGAAATTTTAGCCTATTATGGAATTCTCCCATTTGGCCTAGACTTAGTCTTCCCCCTTGGACCTCACATTACTTATTATATGACTCATAAACTTATCCACCACATCCAATTCATTTACATTATAATTAAAGCACCTAAAATATTATAATTAGTCTACCTGGCACCCCGAATCCTATATTGCTTAGCAAAATTTTCCGGGGCCTTACACTTCATTGACCCTATTCTGGTAAATATCCAAAGCCAACCGACATACTGTGCCTATGTTGAAGAGGAGGCAGATGGAAAACCATGGTTCCACGATATCAGGGAGTATTTGGCAAATGGAGAATACCCAAAGCTTGCAAATCACACTAAAAAACACACGCTTGGGAGATTGTCCTACAATTTCTTTCACAATGGAGGAATCCTGTACAGGAGGACTCCCGATTTGGGATTATTGAGATGTGTTGATGCAAAGGAAGCCTCCAAATTACTTGAAGAGATACATGCTGGGACCTGTGGCCCACACATGAACGATGTTGTCTTGGCTAAGAAGATACTCATGTCCGGTTATTTTTGGATGACTATGGAAACAGACTGCATCCAGTATGTCCGAAAATGTCACCGATGTCAGATACATGCAAATATGATAAAGGTACCTCCAAACGAGCTCAATGAAACAAGCTCACCTTGGCATTTCGCCGCATGGTGCATGGACGTCATTGGACCGATCGAGCCTACAGCCTCAAACGGACACAGGTTCATCTTGGTAGCAATTAATTATTTCACTAAATGGGTCGAAGCAGTATCCTACAAAGCAGTGACTAAGAAAGTCGTGGCATACTTTGTCCTCGACCGCATCGTTTGTCGGTTCGGAGTTCCAGAATCAATCATCACCGACAATGGATCCAATCTCAACAGTGATCTGATGAAAGCTATGTGTGAGACTTTCAAAATCAAACACAAGAATTCCACAACCTATAGACCTCAGATGAATGGAGCTGTAGAAGCCGCCAACAAGAACATCAAGAAGATATTGAGGACGATGATAGAAAAGCACAAGCAGTGGCATGAGAAGCTATCATTTGCCTTACTGGGATACCACATCACAATCCGCACATCAACGGGGGCAACCCCTTACATGCTGCTTTATGGTACAGAAGCTGTCATTCTTGACGAAGTTGAGATTCCTTCCTTAAGAATCATACAAGAAGCTGAGCTTAGCGATGCAGAGTGGGTAAAGATTCGTTATGAGCAACTAGCTCTCATAGACTGGAAAAAAATGAATGCAGTATGTCACGGACAGCTTTACCAAAATAGAATGTCTAGAGCCTTCAATAAGAGAGTCAAGCCAAGACAGTTCGCACCAAGGCAACTTGTGTTGAAGAAGATCTTTCCACATCAAGATGAAGCCAAAGGGAAATTCTCTCCCAACTGGCAAGGTCCGTATATGGTTCACCGAGTATTGACAGGAGGATCTCTTATACTTGCAGAAATGGACGGAGAAGTCTGGCCAAATCCAATCAATTCAGATGTTGTCAGAAGATATTATGTGTAATACTTTATGCTTCCACCAATGATGTAAACTAAACTACGCCTGACTTAATTCCCGTTTAAGAGGGGATACGTAGGCAGCCCTATGGGTTCGGTCACAAATCAATAAATTTTTTATTTTTCCCCGCAATTGGAAACTAGGGAAGAATTTTGAGGAGGACCATCAAAATTCCGAAACAAGTTCAGCCGATCACCTCATGCGCAACAGTCAGAAGTATCAACCCATCAAACTGGGGCAGAATTTCGAGGAGGACCCTCAAAATTCCGTAGCATGAGAGGTTGAAATGTCTTGAACTGTGTCATAGTCATCGGTTCATCTAAATTATTTTAAAATATATATTTATACTATATCTTTACAAAATCATGCATACTTACTCTTGAAAACAAATTTGGTTAGCAAACACTACCCCGATGATATGAACAGGATCATCAGATCAGGCATACGAGCCAGCAAAGCCAGGGAGGATACGAACCAACCTTCCCCATTTACAGAACTAACGATTTTTCTTTGGATGCAGGAACAAAGAATAAAACACGCAAAGGAGTCACAAATCGCAACATAGTTGCAGATGCTAAAGTTCACTGTCCACACAAAGAACAAACTTGTTCAGAGTCACGAAAACCATCACACTTGCCGACATTTGCTATCGTCACAAACAGACAATGCCCCGCAGTCACGATGCTCACGATACCGCAATCTACTACTAGCTAAGAAATCCTACTGTCATTTATTATTTAATCTTTGCATAAGGCTAATTTTTTGACTTCCACTTGCATAAGGCTAACTTTATGCCTTCCTCTGCATAAGGCTAACTTTCTGCCTTCCTCTGCATAAGGCTAACTTTCTGCCTTCCTCTGCATAAGGCTAACTTTATGCCTTCCCTCTGCATAAGTCTAACTTTCTACCTTCCTCTTACATAAGGCTACCTTTATGCCTTCCCTTTGCATAAGACTAAGCTCTGCCTTCACTTGCATGAGGTTAAGCTCTACCTCCATCTGCATAAGCCTAACTTTCTTCCTTCCGCTTGCATAAGGCTACCTTTCTGCCTTCCTTTGCATAAGGCTACCTGTCTGCCTTCCCTTTGCATAAGGCTAATCTCTGCGTTTATACTGCATGAGGCTAAGCTCTGCCTCCAATTTACTTTTACATAGAGACTAATCGCTGTCTCTCAAGCATTATTTACTTCACCTCTCTCTCGGGCTATGCTTTTCCCTTCAACTCGCAAAACTAAGCTCTGTCTTGTCAGCATCATATTACTGCATTTCATGGGCTGAAATATTTCAAACCTTTCCAAAGGCGTCATCGTTCAGAGGAACCATTTTCATGGCCCGAGAACAACATGTCATGGCATGAGGATCTCTATAAATTTTGCATATCATTATTCAAACGCACCATCTTCATGGCCCGAGATGTCATGACCAAAATTCCTACTCAGGTCGTAATGGCGCCCAACACCAGAGTCAGGCAAGCCAACACTAGTTCACTACCGAAGTTACTTCACTTAGTTAGATATTTAAGTACTTGCCAAATTTTTAGTTAGGAAATCATTTAAAGAAAACAGTCAAGTGATGCAACTTGATTAAATGAAACTCAAAAGATCGTTTGCTAACATATACATTATAGCAAAATACTAGGAAAACCAACTACGTATGCCAAGACCTAGTGTCACAAGTCCACATGCGACTAGTGGAATATACAAAATAAACAAAATAATGTACAACTGTCTGGAAGGGGGTAGACAGAAATATCCAAGGAAATAATAGAAGCTCCACAGTGCTGCTGAGGAACGCCAGGCAAAGCAGCTCACCGTGTAGTCTAGTCCAGGTAACACTCTCAGGAACGCGCTCTGGTATGATAACCAGATGCACCATCCTCAGGACCTGTACAATTAAGTACAGAAGCGTAGCATGAGTACATATAAACAAATATGTACCCAGTAAGTATCCCGTCTAAACTCGAAGAAGTAGTGACGAGAGGTAGACGTATTACTCACTAGGGTCATTAGCACTAGTATAATTAAATAAATCTAGAAAGGATTAACAGTCATGGCAATCAAGTAAACATGGAATATCCAGTATGTGAACTACAATCTACCCGCAAGTGTCAAATAATAGTATCAATAGAAGTCCAAAGTCCCCTTCCACAAAGAACAATTTATTTGATAATAACAATAAGACTCTCAGTCAAATACGTAGCATATAAAATGTCAAGGCGTACGGCCGAAGCAACACAAAAATAAATGTGCACTGCCGAGGGTCGAGCGACGCGAACCATAGATGCATCTATTACCCCGATCATGAATTGATCATGCGACGCGGTTGACATAAATATAAGGCTACCCCGCTCACGAATCGTACATGCGACACAGGTGCTCGTAGACATACACAGAAATATTAGGAAATTCAAGAATTTATCATGGTTTATACTTGAAATCAGAGATTTAAGCACTTACACTTACACATAACTTCCAAATATCCTCATATCAATTTTAAAGATAATAAGCAACTAGAAACACATGTAAAGGTACAGGTAAGGCATAATAAAGCATTCCTGTGAAATCCTAAATTCTACCCGACATAACATAGTAGTAGCTACGCACGGACTCTCGTCACTTTGCGCGTGCGTAGCCCCCGCAATTAAGGATAATTCAATCATTTACAATTACCTATGGGGACAATTCCCTCTTACAAGGTTGGAAAGGAGACTCACCTCGCGTAGAATCTACTTCCTGGGTCAAGAACGCGCCCAAAACTCCAAACTTTACACCCGAGGACTCGAAACTAGTCAAATGATATGTAAATATGTCAATGCATGCTCAAAGTATGAAAATTCACCTACTTATTTAGTAAATTCACTATTCTTGAAGAAATCCCAAAATACACCCCCGGGCCCACATGCTCGGATTCCGGAAAGTTTCGAAGATAACACTCACCCATAGCCTAAGGATAATTAATATATAGGTTTTGTATGCTTTCATGGTAGAAAAGTGGTGAAATTCATCAACCCTAGGTTTTCACTCTAACCCCTTTGATTTCCACTAATTAGATGTTAATCTACCTAAGTTTTGGTGCATTAATCTAACATTTAAATGGGAATTACTTACCTCTTAGTAGCAAGGACGAATACCCTCTTGAAAGCCCTCAAAATCGCCAATGGAGGATAAGAGATGGTGAAACATGGACAAATCCCGTATTAAATGGGATCACTACCTTCAATGATGTCACACCTGCGGCTCGAGGACCGCACCTGCGGAAATGGCCTAGGAGGCCTGGGGCCGCACCTGCGGAAGAAGTCCCGCACCAGCGGGTCCGCGCCTGCGGAAGGAGGTCCGCACCTGCGGTTTGGACCAGCTCCCCTGGGGTCTCACCTGCGGAACCTTGACCGCAGGGGCGGTCTCGCACCTTCGACCTGGGCAACCGCACCTGCGGTCACACCAGATTTGGTGCACCAGCAGCTGAAGCTGCTGGTTTTTGGCTTTGCTTGGTGTCCGAGAGGCACCTAGGCCAACCCGAGCCCCCGTGCAATTATACCAACAAGTCCTAAATCATATTACGGACTCGCTCGAGCCTTCGGGACACTCAAAACAACGCTAAAACTCAAAATCACCCCTCAAAACCCCTAGAATCAAACTTAAGAATTTCTAAGTTCATGAATTCGGTTTCAATGCGCCGAACCGGCCTATACTACTCGGAATGATACCAAATTTTGCAAGCAAGTCATAAATGACATAACAGAACTATTCCCGGTCTCGGAATTCCATTCGGATCTCGATAACACAAAAACACGTCCCAGACCAAATTATGAACTTAAGGAAACTCTATTTCGCTATTTGGCATCGAAACGCTCCTGGATCATCCAAAACCCATTCCAAAAATACGCACAAGTACGAAATCATCATACAAAGCTACTGGAATCGTCGAAACTCGATTCCGAGGTCGTTTACTCAAAATATTGATCGAAGTCAAACTTGGCCTTAAAATCCAACTTTAAGGAACTAAGTGTTCCTATACCATCCTAAACACTTCCGAATCCTGAACCGCCCATCCCCGAAAGTCACAAATCACGATAAGCCGCTACAGAAAGTCTTATTTAGGGAAACGGGTCCGAATACGCGAAACAACCAGTCGGGTCGTTACATTCTCCACCTCTTAAACAAAAATTTGTTCTCGAAAGGGTCTAGAATCATACCTGAAGTGCTGAATAAGTGTGGATATCTGCTCCGCACGTCCTCCTCGGACTCCCAAGTTGGCTCCTCGACTGGTTGGCCCCGCCACTGGACCTTCATGACAGAAACTCTCTTAGATCTCAACTGACGGTCCTGTCTATCAATAACAGGATCCTCCTCGTAGCCCAATCTCTCATCCAACCGAACAACACTGAAATCAACAACGTGAGAGAAGTCGACGTGATATCTCCGGAGCATGGATACATGTAATACCATATGGACTCCTGATAAGCTGGGAGGTAAGGCAAGCTCATAAGCAACCTCTCCAACGCGCCTCAATACCTCGAAAGGACCTATGAACCTCGGGCTCAGCTTGCCCTTCTTCCCGAATCTCATAATGCCCTTCATCGGCGAAACCTTCAGCAAAGCCTTATCTCCCTCCATAAATGACACATCACGTGCGCTCTGATCCGCGTAAATCTTTTGTCTGGACTGTGCTATGCGAAGCCTCTCCTGAATCAACCTCACCTTCTCCAAGGCATCTCTCACTAGGTCCGTACCATATAACTTAGCCTCGCCAGGCTCAAACCATCCGATGGGGGAACGACATCGCCGACCCTATAAAGACTCGAATGGGGCCATCTCAATGCTGGACTGATAACTATTATTGTAAGCGAACCCGGCCAAAGGCAAGAACTGGTCCCACCGATCTCCAAAGTTAATCACGCATGCTCTGAGCATGTCCTCTAATATCTAAACTGTACGCGCCGACTGACCATCAGTCTGTGGATGAAATGCTGTGCTGAGTTCTATCTGAGTGCCCATCTCTCTATGTAATGCTCTCCAGAAGTGCGAGGTGAGCTGAGGACCTCGGTCTGATATAATGGACACCGGCCCACTGTGCAACCGGACTATCTCCCCAATGTAGATCTGAGCTAACCTCTCATAGGTATAAGTAGTAGCCACAGGAATGAAATGCGCCGATTTTGTCAATCTATCCACAATAACCCAAACCGCATCAACCTTCCACAAAGTCCGAGGCAACCCAACTACGAAATCCATAGTGATGCACTCCCACTTCCACTCAGGAATGGGCATCTGCTGAAGTAGGCCTCCTGGCCTCTGGTTCTCATACTTAACCTGTTGGAAATTAAGACACCTAGCCACATACTCCACGATATCCTTCTTCATACGCCTCCACCAGTAATGCTACCTCAAATCACGATACATCTTCGTAGGACCAAGATGAACAGAATACTGCGAACTGTGTGCCTCCTCAAGAATCCTCTGCCTCAGGCCATCAACATTAGGAACACACAAACGACCCTGAAGTCTCAGAACACCGTCCTCACCAATGGTAACCTCCTTGGCACCACCCTGAACCACTTTCTCTCGTAGCTCTGCCAAGCGTGGATCATCATACTGCCGAGCCTTATCTCCCCAAATAATGAGGACTGAGCAACCACATGTGCAAGAACTCGATAAGGCTCTGAAAGATCTAATATAACCAAGCGATTGACCAAGGACTGAATGTCCAAGTCCAGAGGTCTCTCCTCCGTTGCAATATAAGCAAAACTACCCATACTCTCCGCCTTCCTGCTCAAAGCATCTGCCACTACATTCGCCTTGTCCGGATGATAGAGAATGGTGATGTCATAATCCTTTAGTAACTCAAGCCACCTGCGCTGCCTCAAATTAAGATCCCTCTGCTTGAATAAGTGCTGTAAGCTGTGGTGGTCTGTATAAACCTCACAAGACACCCCATATAAATAATGCCTCCAAATCTTAAGAGCATGAACTATCGCTGCCAGCTCCAAATCGTGCACAGGATAATTCTTCTCATGAACCTTCATCTGGCGCGACATAAGCAATAACTCTCCCTTCCTGCATCAATACACACCCCAAGCCAACTCGTGAAGCATCGCAATACACTGTATACATCCCAGAACCAGAAGGCAATACTAACACTAGTGTTGAGGTCAATGCTGTCTTGAGCTTCTGAAATATCGCCTCACACTCGTCAGACCATCGAAATGGAGCATTCTTCGGAGTCAATCTAGTCAATGGGGCTGCAATGGATGAAAAACCCTCCACAAATCGCCGGTAGTAGCCTGCTACACCCAAGAAACACCTGATCTCTATAGCTGAAGTAGGATGTGGCCAACTCTGAACTGCCTCAATCTTCTTAGGATCAACCTTGATACCCTCTCCAGATATCACATGTCCCAAGAATTCCATGGAATCCAACCAAAACTCATAGTTGGAGAACTTAGCATATAGCTTCTGTTCCCGCAAAGTCTGGAGCACAACTCTCAAATGCTGCTCGTTCTCTCCTAGGCTACGTGAGTAAATCAAAATGTCATCAATGAAGACGATGACAAAGGAATCAATATACGGCCTGGACACTCTGTTCATCAAGTCCATAAATGCTGCTGGGGAATTAGTCAAGCCAAAGGACATCACCAAGAACTCATAGTGGCCATATCTCGTTCGAAAAGCAGTCTTCGGAACATCCGAGGCCCGAATCTTCAGCTGGTGATACCCCGATCTCAAATCAATCTTAGAAAACACCTTAGCACCCTGCAACTGGTCAAACATGTCATCAATGCGTGGAAAAGGATACTTGTTCTTAATGGTGACCTTGTTCAACTGGCGGTAGTCAATACACATCCGCATAGACCCATCCTTCTTCTGCACAAATAGGATTGGAGAACCCCACGGCGACACACTCGATCTGATAAACCCCTTAGCCAACAACTCCTCAAGCTGCTCCTTTAACTCCTTCGGAGCCATACGGTACGGGGGAATAGAAATAGGTTGAGTGCTTGGAGCTACATCAATACAAAAATCGATCTCGATCCGGAGGCATGCCCGGAAGGTCTGAAGGAGAGACATCCGCAAACTCTCGAACAACTAGCACTGAATCAATCGTCGGAGACTCGGCGGTGGTGTCCTGCACATAAGCAAGATACGCCAAACAACCCTTCTCGACCATATGTCGAGCCTTCAGGAAGGAAATAACTCTACTGGCTGCACTAATTGAGGAACCTCTCCACTCCAGCCTAGGCAACTCATACATGGACAAAGTAACCGTCTTGGCATGGCAATCCAAGATGGCATGATAGGGAGATAGCCAATCCATACCCAAGATAATCTCAAAATCCACCATGTCGAGCATCAGGAGGTCCGCTCTGGTCTCGAATCCACAGAAGGTGATCACACAAGACCGATATATCCGGTCTACCACTACAAAATCGCCCACAGGAGTGGACACATATATAGGAGAATCCAAGGACTCGCGAGGAACATCCAAAAAAAAAGAAAATAAGGCTGACACATTTGAATAAGTGGATCCTGGATCAAATAGCACTGATGCCTCCCTACCACATACTGAAATAGTACCTGTGATCACGACATCTGAGGCCACTACATCTGCTCGGGCCGGAATAACATAGAATCTGGTTGGTGTACCTGAAGACTGACCTCCACTGGACTGAATAGGAGCTAGTTGAGCTCCCCCTGCCTAGCCTCCACCTCTGGGACGACCTCTACTAGCCTGTCCTCCACCTCTGGGTAGACGGGGCACCAGTGTTGCGTATGTAGGCTGGTAACTCTGCTGGAAAGCCCTGACCCGAAACCTGGGACAAGTCCTCCTCATATGGCCTGACTCCCCACACTCATAACACCTCGCTGGTGGCATGGCCTGCTGCCTTGAAGAAGAACCCTAGATAGATGAGGGACGATGAGAGCCCTCTGGCATGACACTGAAGTAAGGACTAGGAGAACCTTGATGACCTGAATAACCGCCGGAGGAACCCTGAATGGCTGGTGGGCGGTAATAACTCTCCGGCATGGCGCTGAAATATGGTCTCACTGGAGCACCATGGGGAGGTGGTGGTGGAGCTGAATATGGAGGCCTGCTGGGATGGCCTCTACCAAACTGACCTCTACCTCTAGCGGGGGCACCTATGAAATCTCAAGAAAACCTAGCTCTCTTGTCCTGCTGACCCTGCTCTCTGCCCCTCGATCGGTAACCCTCAATCCGACGAGCTATCTCAACCACAAGCTGATAGGGAGTACCAATCTCCACCTCTCGGGCCATGTTGGCCCTAATACCTGAGTGCAGCCCAGCTACAAATCTCCGCACTCTCTCAGCATCAGTAGGAAGAATCATAAGGGCATGACGAGACAACTCAGAAAACCTAGCCTCGTAGTCTGTCACCGACACCTGCCCCTACTCCAGCTGCTTAAACTGATATCGCAACTCTTCCCTCTCTGAGGGTGGAATATACCTTTCCAAGAACAGCTGAGTGAACTGCTCCCATGTGAGAGGAAGGGAACCTGCTGGCCTACCAAGGATAAATGACTACCACCATCTGCGGGCTAGCTGAAAAGTAGTGAAATCAACCCCATGGGACTCCAAAATCCTCATGTTGTGCAGTCTGTCCCTGCACCTATCAATGAAGTCCTGGGCATCCTCGCTCCTCTCACCTTCGAAGACAGGAGGGTGCAATCGAGTCCATCTATCGAGTAACTTCTACGGATCACCGTCCGCAGCTGATCTAAGCTCTGGTGCTGCTGCTGCTGGCTGTGCTCCACCCACGGGCAGAATACCTGGAGTTTGATATACTGTCGTTGCATGACCTGCAGCCTGGGTGGTAGGGGTCTGAACTCCCCCTCCCGCCTGAGATATGGCAGGATCCGCTAGAAATAAACCAGCCTGGGTCATAGTGTCCATGAACTGCATCATACGGCCCATGACCTCCTGGAAGCCTGGTGCAGTCATGAAATCCATCGGAGCTGGATCTGTCGGGGGAACCTCACCCTGCCCCTCAATAATGGGATCCTTAGGGGGTGCAAATGGAGCAACTCTAGGACGCCCTCATCCCCTACCTCGGGTCGGTGCCCTCCCCCGGCCTCTGCCATAGAATCAGACGGCGGGGGTAGCGGCATCTCCCGGGTTTGGAACGTCGGCAGCGGGAGTACTCACCATCTGTGAGAGAATAGAAGAACGAGATTTGGTAAGACCATTGACTGCATGATAGAATATGAATAAAGAGAGGTTTCCTAACACCCTATAGCTTCCCGAAAATAAATACAGACATCTCCGTATCGATCCGCAAGACTTTATTAGGTTTGCCTGTGACTTGTGAGACCTAAGTGACCCTAGATCTCTGCTACCATGTTGTCACGACCCAAATTCCTACTCAGGTCGTGATGGCGCCCAACACCGGAGTCAGGCAAGCCAACACTAGTTCACTACCGAAGTTACTTCACTTAGTTAGATATTTAAGTACTTGCCAAATTTTTAGTTAGGAAATCATTTAAAGAAAATAGTCAAGTGATGCAACTTGATTAAATGAAACTCAAAAGATCGTTTGCCAACATATACAGTATAGAAAAATACTAGGAAAACCAACTACGTATGCCAAGAACTAGTGTCACAAGTCCACATGCGACTAGTGGAATATACAAAATAAACAAAATAATTGTACAACTGTCTGGAAGGGGGTAGACAGAAATATCAGAGGAAATAATAGAAGCTCCACAGTGCTGCTGAGGAACGCCAGGCAGAGCAGCTCACCAAGTAGTCTAGTCCAGGTAACACTCTCAGGAACGCGCTCCGGTATGATAACCAGATGCACCAGCCTCAAGACCTGTACAATTAAGTACAGAAGCGTAGCATGAGTACATATAAACGAATATGTACCCAGTGAGTATCCCGTCTAAACTCGAAGAAGTAGTGACGAGAGGTAGACGTATTACTCACTAGGGTCATTAGCACTAGTATAATTAAATAAATTAAGACAGGATTAACAGTCATGGCAATCAAGTAAACATGGAATATCAAGTATGTGAACTACAATCTACCCGCAAGTGTCAAATAATAGTATCAATAGAAGTCCCAATTCCCCTTCCACAAAGAACAATTTATTTGATAATAACAATAATACTCTCAGTCAAATACATAGAATATAAAATGCCGAGGCATATGGCCGAAGCGACGCAAAAATAAATGTGCACTGCCGAGGGTCGAGCGACGCGAACCATAGATGCATCTATTACCCCGCTCGCTAATCGATCATGAGACGCGGTTGACATAAATATAAGGCTACCCCGCTCATGAATCGTACATGCGACGCAGGTGCTCGTAGACATACACAGAAATATCAGGAAATTCAGGAATTTATCATGGTTTATACTTGAAATCAGAGATTTAAGCACTTAAACTTACACATAACTTCCTAATATCCTCATATCAATTTCAAAGATAATAAGCAACTAGAAACACATGTAAAGGTACAGGTAAGGCACAATAAGGCATGCTTGTGAAATCCTAAATTCTACCCGACATAACATAGTAGTAGCTACGCACGGACTCTCGTCACTTTGCGCGTGCGTAGCCCCCGCAATTAAGGATAATTCAATCATTTACATTTACCTATGGGGACAATTCCCTCTTACAAGGTTGGAAAGGAGACTCACCTCGCGTAGAATCTACTTCCCGAGTCAAGAACGCGCCCGAAACTCCAAACTTTACACCCGAGGACTCGAAACTAGTCAAATGATATGTAAATATGTCAATGCATGTTCAAAGTATGGAAATTCTCCTACTTATTTAGTAAATTCACTCTTCTTGAAGAAATCCCAAAATACACCCCCGGGCCCACATGCTCGGATTCTGGAAATTTTCGAAGATAACACTCACCCATAGCCTAAGGATCATTAATATATAGTTTTTGTATGATTTCATGGTAGAAAAGTGGTGAAATTCCCTAAAGTTCATCAACCCTAGGTTTTCACTCTAACCCCTTTTATTTCCACTAATTAGATGTTAATCTACCTAAGTTTTGGTGCATTAATCTAACATTTAAATGAAAATTACTTACCTCTTAGTAGCTAGGCCAAATACCCGCTTGAAAGCCCTCAAAATCGCCAATGGAGGAGAAGAAATGGTGAAACATGGCCAAATCCCGTATTAAATGAGATCACTACCTTCAGTGATCTCGCACCTGCGGCTCGAGGACCGCATCTGCGGTCTCGCATTCGCGAGCCAAAGGTGGCACCTCTGGAAGAAGTCCCGCACCAGCAGGTCCGCGCCTGCGGAAGGAGGTCCACACCTGCGATTTGGACCAGCTCCC
The DNA here is from genome assembly GCA_005239495.1 of Nicotiana undulata. NCBI lineage: Eukaryota > Viridiplantae > Streptophyta > Magnoliopsida > Solanales > Solanaceae > Nicotiana > Nicotiana undulata. Next base: position 20,497 of record ML258005.1, on the reverse strand, counting down.
CTGGGGGTCGCACCTGCGGAGCCTTGACCGTAGGGGCGGTCTCGCACCTGCGACCTGGGCAACCGCATCTGCGGTCACACCAGATCTGGTGCACCAGTAGCTGAAGCTGCTAGTTTTTGGCTTCGCTTGGTGTCCGGGAGGCACCTGGGCCCACCCGAGACCCCGTGCAATTATACCAATAACTCCTAAATCATATTACAGACTCGCTCGAGCCTTCGAGACACTCAAAATAACGCTAAAACTCAAAATCACCCCTCAAAACCCCTAGAATCAAACTTAGGAGTTTCTAAGTTCTTGAATTCGGTTTCAATGCGCCTAACCGGCCTATACCACTTGGAATGACACCAAAATTTGCAAGCAAGTCATAAATGACATAACAGAACTATTCCCGGTCTCGGAATTCCGTTCGGACCTCGATAACATAAAAACACGTCCCAGACCAAATTATGAACTTAAGGAAACTCTATTTCTTTATTTGGCATCGAAACGCTCCCGGGTCATCCAAAACCCATTCCGGACATACGCACAAGTCCGAAATCATCATAAAAAGCTACTGGAATCATCGAAACTCGATTCCGAGGTCGTTTACTCAAAAGGTTGACCGAAGTTAAACTTGGCCTTAAAAGCCAACCTTAAGGAACTAAGTGCTCCTATACCATCCTAAACACTTCCGAATACCAAACCTCCCGTCCCCGCAAGTCACAAATCACGATAAGCCTCTACGGAAAGTCTTATTTAGGGGAACGGGGTCCGAATATCCGAAACGATCGGTCGGGCCGTTACACGAGAACATCATTTCATGGCCTGCGAGTCCTTTATCAAACAATTCATGGCCCAGGAAGTCATGGTCCGAGGACGTCATCCTTAATCGTCCAAAGACAACATTCTTAGTTCGACGGGAACTTGCATCATGTTTAAATTCATGCACAGTATATGCTTGTATTGCTTTTATTTGCAGGTAACCCGACGAGCGACGGCTATCCTAGCAGAAGCGGTCCCGCTCTAGTTCTCCTACCATTCCTGTAAATCATTCATTCATCCCGCCCAATATATTGCGTCCGATCTTGTTATAGCTCCATCGGTATACTTCGTCGATGGGTGCGGAACTACATACAGCCTGATTCCTATAAAATCAGGGATATGTAGGCAACTCAGAAGCCAGGGCGCGGCCTAAATCTCTCCAAATCGTTTCACTAGGTCAAAATTGGCCATCATATCTTTACCCGAAAACTCTTCCATCCTTCCCGGGTAAAGAGGGGCAGCTGTTGATACCCAATTTTTCCCACAATTCTTTTTAAAATTGCATATATACCTTCAAAATAATGCTTTCATAGCAATTGGTATTTTCTATAATTTTTCCATATTTTTATTAACTTATTTTTAATTTATCCAGTATTTTATTTCTAATAATTAATTACAAAATTGCATTACAAACAATTAAAAAGCATTTATTGATTTAATTTATTATTTAGGGTCCTACTAAGACCAAATTATTTCACAATTAGCCAATTGGCACTCTTTGGCTATGATTGCAATAACTTTGCAATTATGGCCCAATCATATGTTTTGTACTATTTTTATCCAGTAATTAGTCATTTTGTATTTTTAAATACTAACCAGTCACTTTAATTTATTTTCTAAGCATCAATTTTATTTTATACAATTATTAGCTATTTTTATAAATTATTTTATCTAATTTAATTAGGTATTTAACAGCTAGCCCCTTTTTCTTTCAATTATAGCCTAAATTGGCCCGGTCCTAACCTAATTAAACTGACCCAACTGACTATGGCTGTTCATTTGGATCGGATATCCGAAATCCGAACCGATCCATTCAATTTCGGATTTCGGATTTCGGATTGGACCGGATTTCGGATTGTGTTTATAAAAATTTTGGATTTCGGATTGGATTCGGATTGGTATATTTTAATTCGATCCGATCCGAAATCCGAAATTATTAGGCAATGTATAAATACTACACTTTAATTTCGGATAGTCAGTACTTTCTTTACATCTTCCTCCAAGTTATTACCTTTACAATTGCTAGAGTTAGCTATATTGACACCTTAGTACTCTCATAATTGTATAAACATGAATTTTTCTTAATGCATTGCCTCTTTTACAAAGAAAATATACATATTAGTTTGCAACATTGAGGCATTTACGATCCGAAATCCGATCCGATCCAAACTTTAAAATCCGAATCCGATCCGATATAATTCGGATCAGATTCAGATTGCATTTTCTAGAATCCGAAATCCGAAATCCGAATCCGAAATGTGCTAAATCCGATCCAATCCGATCCGTGCACAGCCCTACAACTGACCCCAAGCCCAACTCCTAAACTACCCGGCCCAATCCGGATTTAATCTCGATCGTTGATCAAAATTGATCAACGGTCTAGATTCCCCCTTCCTAAAATAAACCCTATGACTACCCTCCCCCCCTTCTCATTTCCCCCTCACCTTCTGCCGTCTCATATCTCTCAACTCTCTCGTCTCCTCGACTCCCTCTGCTAAACCTAGCCCCCTTCTCCGGCCGTCGCCTTATCGGAAACCATGGTGGTTTCACCACCCCAGCCTTATGGCTCCCTCCTTGAACGTGTGTCACTGCTCTCGAGGCCCACAAGTGAACCAGAGGCGGCTCACTCACCTCCTATGATCTCATGCTATTAATCCGGCCATTCATGGCTGTCCGAGTAAGATCTTACCACTTTCCGGTTAACACCGGTGATTTTGAGTTATTTCTCCTTTTCTATGAGTTTTCTCTTCTAAACCCTAACTTTTAAACCCTCGATTTTTTCTAGATCTGTACCTGCTATGAGTTATTTTAATGTTTTCTTCAAAGATTTTTCATTTTCCCTAAATCGATTCTTCGTTTACCAAACTAGGGTTCCTGAAACCCCTTTTTAAAATAGCTTTCCTTTCTGATTCTAGCATTATCATATGATTTTCATCATGTTTATTGTTATTTAAACCTTTTCCCTTTTGGTCTGATTTATTTTGCTAAAAACCCTAGGTTTTCGGGTTCAATCCTATATTCTAAAGTGTGAATAATCTGTGCAGCGTTTGATTCTCATGAGCTTCTCAAGTCTCTATGATTTTACCCTATTTTTTTTCTTATTAGACCTGCTGAGTTTTGTGTTTTTCCGCTCATACTGTGCTTGTTTTGTTATCCCCTCTAATTGCTACTATTTGTTTTCTACGAGATTCTTGCTACTATGATCGTTAGCATTCCTGATCCTTGTCTGTCGATTATACCATGGGTATTTTGTTAAGTCCTTTAATTATTTGCTATGTCCTATGTGATTAGGGTTTCTGATTTTGCCTAATAAGTGTTCATTCCGCCTAAGTTTGTGTTAATTTCTCCCAAATCAAGTCTATTTGTCATTTTGAATCTTTGAATAATTGTGATTAGTAATGTTCTCTACTGATTCTGAGTATTTCCTTAAAAATGTGATATTTTCCCTAATTGGTGCTGATTTCCTGTGATTTGAATCTCACTCGAGATTTTTCTTACTGGTTTCCGGAATTAAATTATTCCCTGCCTTATTTCTATGAATACTTTTGATGTCAAATTGATTCACATATACTTTCCTGAATTAGAACATTCTGAATTTGGCCTTGCTTACCTGCTCTATACCTATGCTGTCTCTTATATGTTAAAATCAACCCTTATATGATTTATTTTCCTTTTTTGGCACTGCTTATTACCGTTTGTACATGACTCCTTAATTAAAAGGGGGTCTTAACATTAATTTGATTCTAATTGATGTTTACTTCTATAGTTGTGCTGAACTATTATTTGTTACTTTATTTTTTGCCTACTTTCAAAACTATATATACTCTACTATCTCATTAGCACAACAGACGAACACACACTGTTCAAACTCTCTCTCTTACACACACATATACTTGTATTAGTAAAAATAAGTCTCACACGTAAGCAGATTCTTGACAGCTCAGCTAAGTTACATGGACCAAGGAAAACGCAGCAGATAGACTTGATTCTGTAAAGAATTACGGGACAAAGAGGCACGGTCAATAAACCCACGAGTTCATCAACCACGGGAAACTTAATAACAAAGAAAGAGATACGGTCATAGTGAACCCAGACGAAGCTGCGGGCAGATTCGAGAATCAATAGTTAATGACTTATACATTACATAACTCCTATACAACAATTACGGTTATCCTTTGCAATACCTCATTAATGTAATAATTAGCCATTAATGAGAAAGCATGACAGGAACTAAACGTTATACTAGGAAACCCCTATATAAAGGGAAGAAATGTAACCCATAAGATCATCTGAATTCTTGAATACAATCCACTTTAATTTTTTGCATACTACAATATTGTTTATTACTCAATTTCTCCTTATTTATCATATTACTTTCTTGATTATCAGTAGCCCGCGTTCATCCTAAATAGCTTTTGTCACGACCCAGAATCCTAATCCAGGTCGTGATGGCGCCCAACGACAGGGTTAGGCAAGCCAATATGAATTACACTAAGTGTTACCCTTCCCATTTGATTAAACAAGTTAATAATTACCAATTTTAAACAGTTAAACATGATGATAGCTGGATACGAAAATAAAAGCATAACACTAAGTGGCCAAAATAAAGCATATGTATGCCTATACAACCCAAAACCCAAAATATATATACACTACGCGTGTGCCAGGAACTAGTGTCACGAGTGTCATGGGCATACTAACGGAATATACAAAGGACAGTAATATGTATACAAATCCACAGTCTGGATGAAATAGACGGGGAAAATAACAAATGTAAGTGAAAACTCCATGGTGCTGCTGGGAATCGCCAGAGGAAGCAGCTCACCGTGAACTCAAGTCCACAAGCTCAGGATCTATCTCCGGTACAATAACCAGAAGCACCAGCCTCTGAACCTGTACAGTTAAGTACAGAAGTGCAGCATGCGTACATATTAAATAAATATGTACCCAATGAGTATCCCGCCTAATCTCGAAGAAGTAGTGACGAGAGGTCGAGTCGATACTCACTAAGGTCCAACAACAATAACATATGATAGAATATAATGAAATATAGTAGGCATGTCAGGAAATAAGCAACAAGTACATATCAAGAGCAGAAATCCAAAAACCTACTGAATTAAGCAATAATGCACTTTCAAGGGTAAGACCACCGAAACGAAACCATAATCACCAAATCTTAGATCCGCCGTGGCGTACGGTCCGCTCCCATAAGGTACCTTCTAAACTCGCCGTGGTGTACGGCCCCATCCCATATGTATTTCAAGCATTTCTCAATACTGCCGTGGCGTACGGACCGATCCCATATATATCACAAATACTTCTCAACACTGTCGTGGCGTACGACCCGATCCCATATTTATTTCAATTTCTTTTCAACTCTGCCGTGGCGTATGACCCGATCCCATATATATTTCAATTACTTTTTTAATTCTGCCGTGGCGTACGCCCCGATCCCATATATATTTGAATTACTTTCTCAACTCTGCTGTGGCGTACGGACCAATCCCATATATATTTCAATTACTTTTTATAACAAATTCCTTTCCATTCAACAATTTCCATAAAGCCTCAGAGGGACAATACTATACAAAACATAATCTCATAGTACATATGCCATCACAATGAATCATATAAAGCATTGCAAGGAAGCCTATAAGGCATTATGAGGAAGCATATAAGGCATATAAGGCATTACCAGGAAGCATATAAGGCATGATGTGGGCCTAACTACCCGGACATAACAATAATAGCCGCTACGTACGGACTCTCGTTACTTGGCGCGTACGTAGCCCCCAAATAGTTTACACATAGCATATACATCACCTATGGGGACAATTCCCTATTACAAGGTTAGAAAGGAGGCTCACCTCGTGTCGAATCTACCCCTCAAACCACAATTGCTCCCGAAATAGGGTTACTACCATCGCCGTGAATAATCACCTCTTGGTGGTTCCACTCGAACTTCACTGCCTGATGTAGAATTGATGCTACGGCCCTAGCAGCATGGATCCATGGTCGTCCCAATAACATATTGTAGGACGCTGGCACATCTATCACTTGGAAGTCCACTTCGAACCATGTTGGTCCCATTTGCAGGACTAGGCTTATCTCACCAATGGTGGAACTCTGAGATCCATCGAAAGCTTTCACATTGATCGTTCCATCCTTTATCTCATGCAGCCCTTTACCCAATTTCTTGAGTGTTATCAACGGGCAAATGTTAAGACTGGATCCTCCATCGATCAAGATTCTGGGGATGAAATAATCTTCGCATTGCACAGTGATGTGCAGTGCTTTGTTATGGCCCAATCCTTCAGGCGACAACTCGTCCTCATGGAAAGTGATCTTGTGACTTTCCAATACTTGGACTACCAAATTAGCCATTTCCCCGCTAGTGATGATGTTTGGTACATACGCTTCACTCAACACCTTCAATAGAGCACTTCGGTGCGTCTCGGAATTTTGTATCAAAGAGAGGATGGATATTTGTGCTGGCGTCTAGTTCAGCTGGTCGATGACCGAATACTCCTTAGCCTGTACTTTCCTCCAAAGGTCATCTGGACCTGTTTTGATAAGGGGAGGCTGGTTGGCAGCCTGCTTGCTTGATTCGGCCAGATGCTTAGGGGTATAGACCCTACCAGTTCTCGTCATGCCCTGTGCTGCGACAACTTCCTCAATTTTGACCTTGCCTTTCCTTCTTGCCTCGGCCGTATAGTCCCAAGGGATAGCGTTTGTATAGAAGGGTGGCGTGGTCGACATTGCCACTGGAATTGGTGTGGCCATCCTTACTTTAAATGGAATGTGTGTTCAGGGTGGCAAGACTTCAACCTCGAATGGTGCTGATGCATTTTCCGAAGATACGAACTCAACTTCAATCGATACTGGTGTCTTTGCAGGTGGCGCTGATTCAAACTCAAGAGGTATGGACATATTTACCTCAGCATCCCCAGATGGTTAAATCTGGACTATGATCGGGTTGAGAGTGAATGTTGGTTTCTTTAAATCATCGCCTTCCATGATCAACCCGATTGATCCCTCGGGATCCCAATCATCTTCTATTTCAATCATATGGATACCTCCACCCTTATGGTCTGGTAGAGGATTAATGCGAACGTTCAGAGCGGGCTCCTTTGCCACAATGATTTTGTTATCAATCAAGGATTGTATCGTGTCTTTCAAAGAGCGGCATTCATCGATGGTGTGCCCTTTCATGCCAGAATGGTATGCACAGGATTTGTTTGGGTTAACCCATTGAGAAGGGTTCTCAGGGGTGGCAGCAGGGATAGGGGTGACGTAACCGGCAACTTTGAGTTTCTCATACAGCTGGTCAATGGGTTCAGCTATGGTGGTGTACTGTTTTGGAGGTCTGCGATCAAAATTAGGTCGAGTTCTAGGGAAGTTTTGACGGGTAGGGGGTGATTGGTAATGCGATGGTTGGGAATTGTAAGTATGGTAAACGGGATCGGGTTGTGAGTCTATAGGTGAAGTAGGTTGATATGTGGGTGGTAGAGATTGGTAAGTGGGTGGAGGAGCCTGGTATGAAGGTGAGGGTGCTTGGTAATTCGGGGTTGGCTGGTATATGAGTGGAGGTGTTGGGTAAATTTGGTATTTGAGTGGGGATTTGGCTCCTTGTGCAACCATTACAGCTCCTACGTCTCTTTTCTTAGACACACCACCGAACTATAAAGCCTTGTCTGTAGCTTGCAAGGCTTCAAAATTTGTGACCATACCGCTCTTATTACCTTCTTCAATCTGTTCCCCTAATTTGATAATATTAGAGAACTTGTGATTCTCAATCATCATCAATCGTTCATAGTACTGCTACTCCTGGGCTCGGACAAAGAACTTGTTCATATTCTCCTCTTCTAAAGTATGTCTGACTTTAGCAGCCTCGGACCTCCAGCTAGTAGCATACTCGCTAAATGTCTCTGTGGGTTTCTTCTTCATATTCTAGATATAGAACATGTCTGGTGCGTTCTCTGTGTTGAATCTAAATCTGTCCATAAAGTCAGATGCCATACCTACCCAGTTTGACCACTTCTTAGGATCTTGGCTGATGTACCAAGTCAATGCATCTCCCTTTATACTCCTCATGAACAGCTTCATGCAGATCCTTTCATCATTTCCTACGCCAACCAGCTTGTCACAATAGGTCCTTAGATGGACCCTCGGGTCACCAGTACCGTCAAACATCTCGAACTTCGGAGGTTTGTACCCCTCGAGCAGTTCGACTTCTGGTTGTATATAGAGGTCTTCATAATTCAACCCTTCGATTCCCTTGGTTCCTTCAAGACCCTGAACTCGGTTGGTCAGCTTCCTTAGTTCCTCGGCCAGGTTCTTGATAAGCAGGTCCTTGTCATCTGACTCGGACAAGTGTGGGATATGTGAAGGGGAGTGTGGCATGGTCTCCACATAGATGGGATTGTGTAAATGGTCCTTTGTGGGGCTCTGAGGTTCTGGGATAAGTAATGGAGTGTTGTTTGAAGTGCGGCAAGTATTGCACTGTGCCGGGAGAGTTTGGTTCTTTGGTGGAGTAGCGTGATGGTGAAGTGCGGGATGATTCTGTTGTCTTGGGATATTTTCTGGAGGTGTAGGGGTTTTTGGGAAGTTGAAGTCTAGGATGTTGAGGGAAAATGACAGGTTGGCAAGATTTTGAACCTGATCGAGTTCTTCTTGAAATTTCAGCAGTTTCTGTTCCAGTGGTGACATGTTCTCATTTAGGACATGAATACCTCGGTTGTCAGTGGCCTCTACCCGTTCAACCATATTCTCTTTCCTGGGCCCGCTGGATTCTTCCATCTTACTTTTGCCTTTGTTCTTTCCTTTAGGAGGACTAGGAGGAGGAGTAGGTGGAGGGCCCTTGGATCTTGTGCGATAAGCCTATGATGCCAAAGTGCACGAACTAACCTTTGGGGAGGGGAATAATAGAAAAAAGAAATAAAACAAAAGGTAGCGTCAGTGAGGATTATAAGAAATATTGCAGTATTTAAACACATAGTGCGAGAATATAAAGCGTGTCCTAATTTCGGAACCTCTTCGTGCCCGAGGTAGGCCTAGAAACAGATTGATTCGGAGAACTTAAAATGCTAAATGCCTCATTTTATTGATAAGAAAATAGACAAATCCCAAAACGACACTAAATAAACGAAAAATAAAAGTCACTAATGGCTCTTAGCCTATTAACAGAAAAAATAAAGACAATCCTATCTACTTGGTCCCAGAAGGACCTTCCCCAGATTCGACATTCCTGCTTCCCTCGAACAACTTTCCTAGATCGCGAAGTCCCAGCAACAGGTATGCTCTAGCAAGATGTCTTCCTTCAGTTCCCTCAGCCCTTTGACAGTCTTCGACCCTTTTGATGAATTTCTCCTCCAGCTCGACTATACCTCGTTCTAAGTATCCCAACCTCTTGTTGGTGCTGATAGCCATATCTTTCCACTCCTCGATCAGCTTCTTGTTAGATTCATGTATTTCGTGGTGTTCATCCTCGCACTCGCAGATCATTTTGCGCAGTTGGTTGAACTTGACTTGCGCTTCAGCCTTTTCATCTATAACCCTGTGACCTCGGAGGTACCCTGGCTTGCTCTGATCACCCTGATTATCTTCTAACCAACCAGGATAGAATGGGGTACAACCGGCATGATACCTGTCTGGATCGATGGTGTCCTTCTCAAGTATAATCTTGCAGTGCCACATGTGCTGGGCTTGGCACTTGTGAGAACTGTCATCATTTTGGAAGTCTGCTCGAAGATGGCTCATTTTGTCGACCCTGGGTATGACTCGTCATGATAGGTACGGTATGATTTGCTTTGGCCGTACCTCTCGTACAAATAATTAAAAGGTATGTATGATTACTTCAAGCATACCAGTCCCGCATTCTTCTTCAAACCCATCATTTTAAGGAAACCTTTGCCCGTGCAGTTCTAAGGCATTAGCAACCCCGAGGTTTCCCACATTAGGCCAGCCAGTCATCCTATTTGCTCCACTAAAGGTGTCATTTCGATGTCCCCGAAGTGGAACACGGACCTTCCGCAATCCCAGAATAAGGTAGCAGCCTCTATTATCATTTTGTTAGGCTGTATTTCTAGGAGGGATGGTAGGTTTCCCAAGTATTTACTGACGAGATATTTGTCACTGGAGTGTAGATCTTCCCACCAACTCATTAATCTCGGGTGGATGTTGGAGACCATGCCGAATCTGGGGACTTCGTTCCTCATATTTCTGCAAGGCAAATAAGGTTAGGCCCTCACCCCTATCGTACTCGACATTTAATATCAACAATTAGCATGAAACATTTAGTTCTCCAAAGGAATGCACATAACGTGATGATGTCCGTTTGGGTTTAGGAAAACCCGACGGACCTTTGGATAAGGCTATCTTAAAAGATATTGTGCGGACAACACTTTAGCTTGGCTAGGTTTGACCATGATGCATGCAACAACATAACATAGTAAGGCTTTTATGGGGTTTTAGACTGGTACCCTTGAGTGGACAACTCAAGGGGGAAGGCACGGAACCGTCGACTGAACCGCTGATCAACTAGTTTTACTGCAAATACGCCTTTCCGAATTTAGGGGGTAATAATATAGGAAGAGCGCAACCACTCATCAAGCGTTGCTATAGGATTTTTGTATTGGCACGAGTGGAGTATGAATGTCAAGCATGGTTATGCAATAATAAGCATTAAAAGCAGGTTGTCATGTATTTGCACGTTTAAGAAAGCGGTAAATACAACAGTTATAATTTAAAGTGGTTTCAAAGGAAAACAAAGAAACATGTCAGTTTTGCTTTTTGGAAAGGAATAAATACTTGAAAGAGNCCCCCCCCCCCCTCCCCCTTTTTCCTCGTGGAGATCGGGTTCCGGACATTTTGGGTCTAGAAAACTCTTTCCTTTTGGGAAGGGGTTTGCATTTTTTGAGAGTCGCCACCACTACAAGAAAATGGGGCTTTAACGAGGGGAAATCTGGTCGTTAAAAGTCCCATTCCGATCGTTATAAGTTATTAACGACCGGAAAAATTCTGGTCGTTACCGGTCGTTAAAAGTCCCGACGTTAAAAGTTAACGACCGGTTTACAATCCGGTCGTTAAATGATATTTAGCGATGGCATAATTTTCGGTCGTTAAACATGCCTTTTAGCGACAGGATTTTCCCCTCACTAATTTGTTATCTNAGGCTTTTATGGGGTTTTAGACTGGTACCCTTGAGTGGACAACTCAAGGGGGAAGGCACGGAACCGTCGACTGAACCGCTGATCAACTAGTTTTACTGCAAATACGCCTTTCCGAATTTAGGGGGTAATAATATAGGAAGAGCGCAACCACTCATCAAGCGTTGCTATAGGATTTTTGTATTGGCACGAGTGGAGTATGAATGTCAAGCATGGTTATGCAATAATAAGCATTAAAAGCAGGTTGTCATGTATTTGCACGTTTAAGAAAGCGGTAAATACAACAGTTATAATTTAAAGTGGTTTCAAAGGAAAACAAAGAAACATGTCAGTTTTGCTTTTTGGAAAGGAATAAATACTTGAAAGAGATAAATAATTAATTGCACATAAAAGGGAAAAGGAAAGGGTACAAATATCAAACTCATACAAATTCACAAAGCGGTTTGTAACGGTAAAAGCCTAAATATCCCCAGCAGAGTCGCCATGCTAGCCCCCCCCCCCCCCCCC
>ML258001.1:1326-21199 GCA_005239495.1 Nicotiana undulata | reverse complement strand
AGATGATGGATAGCCATGTCTTTGCCTCTGCTATGAAGTCATGTGAATCCACTCCTTTGTGCAATATCAGCCAATTCGGGGTCACCCCATCGTGTAATTTATCTACCAACCACTGGGTTCCCACCTCTTTAGCTTTGTTTCTGTAGACTTCGTTGTCAACATTAGGGAGGCCATAAATATCATTGATCAACTCTGGGATAAAGTGGACCGTCACACCTCGCACGGTCGTGCTTAATGTTCCTTGAAAATCAGTCATCAAGGCATTTGCATAGAATTCCATTACTATTGTGTGGTTGGCCCCATTGGGTTGCAGAGCAAAACACATCCATCTGCTATCCACCAACCTGGCGTGGAACCCCGGCATTTTAGATTCAACCTTGTCCAGGTTGATGCCCCTTTCCCTAACAATTGTCTTTGACAAAAGATCGTCATATTTGCGCTCACATTCAATAGATAGGGACCTGGCATGGCNCGCTATCCACCAACCTGGCGTAGAACCCCGGCATTTTAGATTCAACCTTGTCAAGGTTGATGCCCCTTTCCCTGACAATTGTCTTTGACAGAAGATCGTCATATTTGCGCTCACATTCAGGAGATAGGAACCTGGTATGGTCATATGGCTCTTGTTGCACTTCGGGGACTTGTTCGGGTTGAATTTCATGTTGCGCCGGATCCATTGTATGCCTAAAATACCACACAAAAAAATCATCAATGTTAAAAGCTCATATGGACACTTAAAACAATGTATAAGAAAGTATTTAGGCCAAAGAAATGGGCGAAAAAGGTCCCGGGCAGAGCTGTGCGAAGCTACTATTTTTCGCCAAAATGGGACTGCTAGTGGTCTACTCTTCGCGTTCGCGTCAGGCATGATGCGTTCGCGAAGAGTAAAAAAAAAATTCAGATCTTTTTGGCCTTCGCGTTCGCGTCAGACCTATGCGTTCGCGAAGGCATTTTTCATTTCCTCCCAGCTTTTGGCCTTCGCGTTCGCGTGCAGGCCGACGCGTTCGCGAAGGCTAATTTCCCAGTGACCCAAATTTTGGCCTTCGCGTTCGCGGGCAGACCACCGCGTTCGCGAACGTCATTTCACAGCCCAGCCCAGATTTTCTCTGAGGCATTTCTTCAAACAGTGTGTGGGCAACACATTGTTCTCTGAATTTTTTACACAATTGCTCACAGGTTGCCCAAATTTTTATTTTTTTTTTAATGTAAAATTAAGAAAATAAATAAGAAAGATTAATTACACAAATATTCACAAGTTTCGACCAAAGCACTTAAGCTTACTTCTCCAACAACCTAAGTTACAACAATTGTTCCCCGGCAACGGTGCCAAAATTTGATACGCTCAATTTACACCTTAAAGAGTGCAAGCGATCGTTGTCAAATATAGTAACCCAACAAGGTTGGGGTAGAATCCCACAGAGAACAATATGAGGGCGATTAGGAATGCTAGAGAGTTATCACTTATCGCGCAATGCCAAACAAATAAGATTTTGGGTTTTGATAATTGTTTATAGCTAAATGCGAAAATATAAACTAATCTAGAAAGCGAGTAAAATAATCAATGGCAACAAGAATGAAGGCATCAGGTATTACACTCAAGTAACGATCCAATGTATTTCACGATTTTACAAATACGAGTGAGTTATGTTAATTAGCCACGGATAATATTTCTTAATTAGCTTTTCCCAAAGACTAACAAGACTTCCTAAATGAATTATTCCTAGCCCAATTAGGAGATTAAGCACTTCCGGCTTTGGCTACAAGTAGTTCAATCCTATCCCTAGGTAGAATCTATAAAATGAGGGTTAAATCCTCAAGTTCTTGTTAATTAATCTTTTCCAACCCCAAATAATTTTTTTCGAAACAAATTTGGAGTTAATGGGCGAGTCCTAGGGTTAGCTAATCCCTTTGGAAACATTAAAGAACAAGAATAATTAAAATAACAAACACCCACTTCATAAATATAATAAAATCATTCAATACATAAGCACAACAAGGTATTTAATCCACACTTTAAATATGAATATTCCCATAAACAAGATTCAAGTGTTGGAAAAATACTACACACTTAGATATTCAATACAAAATAAGGAAATGAAGAAATAAACATAAATGGGTAAGAAATCCTTAACAAAAATGATGAAATCTTCAAGACCCAAGTGTGTGTGCAAAGCCCTATCTTAAAAATTTGTTCTTCTCTCTCAAAATTATATTTACAAAGCTGAAGATATGTCTAAAGATATGCCAAGATCGGGTATAAGAATGGGTTGGGGATAAAAATATGAAATTACAAATCTGCCCAGAATTTCCCCAGAAAATGACCTATGCGTCCGCGTCCAAACCTTCGCGTTCGCTAAGGTATGTGGTTAGTAGTTTTCGCGTTCGCGGCTACCTTGACTGCGTTCGCGATGCAATGGTTCCTGAAGCACCGTGTTCGCGGTGAACACCACGCGTTCGCGTAGGCTTAATTCCTCAGCATTTCAATTTGTTCTTCGCGTTTGCGTCTGGGTTACCGCGTCCGCGTTAGTCTAACTTCCGAAGCTACGCGTTCGCACTATGCCTTCGCGTTCGCGAAGGGCAATTAACTCGACAGATTTCCCTTGTCCATTTTTGCTCCTTTTTTTTGACTTGTTTTCACATTATTTTTGCCACAATCACTTCTAAACCATTTCACACCTGAAATATACCAATAAACATAAATAATGTCTTAGTTTCTCAATAAAATTACACAAAAGATTAAGTATTAAGAGGAGATAAGTTGGTAAAATACCGACTTATCACATATCCTATATTTTGCTTTGTGTTACTTCTTTCTTCACCTCACTGGTATATTCTAATTCAGATTTCAGTTCTCCAACCAATATGTTTCTACTATTGTTGCAATTCATTGTGTTTCTAATTTTCTTTCATTTATTACTTTGTTGTTCAACATGTAATTAAGATCTTGAAGCCCATATACATGTTAAGTTATTCCTTGTTTGTCATGACCAACATGCCTCTGTATACTTAATACATGTTTCTTATATGAATCCCCCATGCCTGTGTTTGGTATATTATTCTGATTAGAGTCTTACATGTTTGATACTGTTATGATGGTCTAATCCTATACCTCATTGTATTCCCCAATTCCTAAACCCCTTAGGATCTCTGATTTTTTATGCATACTTCTACCTATTACATGTTCAGTACTCTGTACCTATGTGTCCCTCAAATCCCCTTACCCATGTTTGTGGTTGTTGGACCATTCTGGGTCCTTTGTGTGATGCTGACTTTTCCTTGGTCCTGAGATTGTTGTTCATGTTCTTTCAAATTATTTTCATCAGTTAAACTTTTGTTATGAAATGCTATTTCCATTAAGTCTCTTTTCCAAAATTGTTTCCCTACCCAAAGTTTTTAAACAATATCAAGCACTCTCACTTTACTCTTAGACCATTAAGTTCTGCCCCTTTTGTGTGAGCATTACCTTGGGAACCTTGAGCTCCCTCTGAACTTTGACACACAAACGCTGGCATTTCCACACTGCACTTACTCTATCTTGGATATGAAATATGGGTGTGAGCACTGCTCGGGATCCCTTGAGGTCCTTAAAGAACTCTAACACACCTAGATTGTGAAAAGGCTGTGAAACATTACCTGACATGGAGAATCTAGGCATGTTCTGTTGGATCCCTATAGTTAACTTCTTATTTTCTTTATTTTATATTATGTAATTCCTATTCACTGATCTGTAATAATTAATTGTAAACAACTCTGGGACGGATAGTGAAAAATGGGTGGGTGATATGCATGATGTAGTATAATCAAGGGTAGAGACCATGTTTATAGGTTGAATTTCTCTATGCGCAATAGTAGCCATGTGTAGGTACAACATATGCCAAGCATGCCATGCATCAGATATCATGTTATTTAGGGTCACATACACTGTTTTCTTTCAGCATGTCATCACCTAGTGCCCTCACTTAGAAATCCTGTCTATAGGTCAAATAATACCAACAAAGAATAAATCGCTATTATGTCATTCTGCGTTGTAAACATGTTTTGAAACTTCATTTAGAGATACTATTGTAGGATAAATGTATTAATATCAGTTGTTATTCATGCTGCAACCATGCTCTACACTTAGCAAACATGTGGTAAGATAAACAAGCATTAAAAACGGTCACCTATGCTATTTCTGAAACTGTGTATAATGTTGTGATTCTATGTGCATTTAGAGATCTGTTTAGTGACTGCATATGCACCATTCTGCATTAGACATCATGTTATAGGATCGTACTCATTTAATTACACTTAGTTTAAATACATATGTATAAAATAGTCTTCCTGTTCTAACAAACTGGTAACTAGTCTTTGAACATTTGCAACACTTAGAACAACATGGTATTAAGTATAACGACCTGAAGTTGTTATCAACTCTGAATAACTGTTGCATGCCTAGAAAAGCCTTAGGTAATCAACCACAAGGAAATAAAACAAGAACTGTCATTTTGTGATTAGTGCTTGACTATCAACATGTTTAAAACCAGTAGGCAAGCCTGATTAGGACTTCCTCTCTGAGTTATGCAATAAATTTGCCTTTGTGTTATCACTTAGGTACCATGCTTAGGATCTGAACCTGAATCTGGACCTCAACTGTGTATGAGTCATGCCGTCTATGTGTACTGTGTGTGGAGGTATATTTGAGCCTTTTATTCGTCTTCCATGCTCCCCTTAATTGAAGTCATATATGTTTTCTTATATTTCGCCTTAGTATTTTCACCTTTAAAAAAATTGAGGGTCTGCCTAGCACCTCCTACATAGGATAGAAGTCCTAAATTCCTCCAGGACTGATAGGAAGGGATGGGTAACAGCATGCAATAGAGGTCGAGACCAACACTCGATTTAGTTAATTTCACGGGATGTGAAAGGGTAGATATGGACATGATGACCGGTGCGTTAATACCACGTGTAGCCCCTCTTTGAGGAGTGTCATACCGGTATTGCATTGATGTGATCCATATTATAAATAAACCTAGGATACCCCATTCACTTTCATAAACATGCTTAGATTGTAATTCCTTTCAAAATCCAGCTTTCCATTAACTGTTTTCAAATATCTGTGTATTTAGACTTAAACCCCCTATTATTTGAGCCATACCTGTTTATTTGTTAAATTGTACAAATTTAAAAAGTTGTTTGGCCAGGAACCACACTTGTGGATCTTGAGAGGTGCCTAAAACCTTCCCCATAGGATAATTTCAAGCCCTTACCCTGTCTCTAGTTATCAAATGTAGTTATAAATGAACCCCCTAGGTGCCCTAACTTACCTTAAAATCGTTAGGTGCCGACTCTTCAAAAAATGCAAACTCCCTTTCTCAAAAGGAACGAGAACTCTCAAATCAATGTCTTAAACCCCTTTTTCAACCGGGCCTCGAAAGGAGTGCCTTGGGGGAGAAAAAGGGGGGCGCGATAATCGCGCGGTGTGAATGTAATGGTAGGATGCTCGCCCATATGTCGAGGCAGTGAATGACTTGAGTGGAGGTCTCCTCGGAGCGTGATTTTGAGATTTCAGTATTTTAGTTCCGGCGGAGGAAGGACAATTGGGCTATGAATGTTCATGTTTGGGTGATAAAGTAATAAGACTTGGTGTTTTCAAGTGAGGTGGAATTTTCGTCGGTAATGTGATATCGTCGACCTTGATCAAATGGAATGTGTTAAGTTCTCAAGTGCTATAGATTCTTCAGTTGCATGGGGTCAAAGTGTTGTGAAGAAGCATTGAAGAAGCGGTTGTCAAAGACCGTGGTGTGTGGTGGCAGCTCGATAAAGATGATCTTCGGAGAGTTCGGAGTCGTGGTGATCTGCTGGTTTAAGAGCTACAGAGAATGATATTGAATTGGGGAAGGTATTAGGCAGCATGCGATAAAGGAATACATGTGAGAAGTGTCAGGCGATGGCTAAATTTCTAAAAGGCCAGGTGTAAGAAAAGGAAGCCAGGTAGTGCTTAAAGGAATAAGTTTAACTAAAGTGGGAGAGTGGCAGTGTAGCATATGAGTTCAGTGGTAAGATAACTGCCTATCTTGAGGAGAAGTTTGGAGTGATTTGAGAATTTTAGTTGACGGTGATTGGGTCCACGGGCTTACATTGAAATGTTGGCTATTTCGGCGGAAGGTTGGGTACTACAGAGAGGAGTTGTTAGGGATAGAGACGGGTTCAATATGGCGGTGAAATGGAAGATATTGTCGCGCATTTAATAGATGTCCATTAGGAGCAGACAAACTAGTAAAGTTGCTAAATGAAGAAGGGCATAGGATGGGGTATTGATGTCGTAAAGATTGTGCAGTACAGCGTCGTTGAAAGGTGTCAGTTTGTAATTTCCACATGCAAGTTATCTCCTAAGAGCAGGTTAGCGGTGGTGTGGTAGGAAAGTTTCTGCGAGGAATTCTAGTGGCTAATCGGTACGAGGCTGAATACGTGAATGATGCTAGAAAGTTTGAGTATTCATGGAATGACAACAGATGAATTTAGAAGAATTTGACGATTTGGTTGAGCAAGGTCATGTCAGTAATGAAGAAAGAATTTTGGTGGGATCCATAGTGGTGCAAGGAGTAGCTTCGGGCTAAGTGGGAGAGTCCCACCACCTGCAATTGGGTTATAGGATTATCGTCCCATGGGGTCGCAAATTATCGGCGTATTGGTAAGTTATTACAGCTAAGGGGAAAGGAGTAAAATGGTAATTGTGCATGAGATTTGATAAATGCGTGCAAAAGTTGGCCCTATGGGACCAGGGTTAGGCTTTGGAGGATTCAAAATTCATGCTTAATGCATAGGCGAGTTATAAGGGTAGTGACTCAGTCACGTTCTTCATTGAAAGGGTCTCTGTGTGCTAGAAAAGCCTTGGAGTTGATTGTATTCGGGACCAAGTCAGAGTGGGTGACTCTCAATAGAGGTTCTAATGAATTCGGAGTTAAGAATGCAGTGTTTAAGGGTTTCGGGCAGCAGTATGATTAAGAATTGAGCTTTTGCAGTGTAATTTCTTAGAAAGGGGAAAATGGTTAGAGTGCTCTATGTTATTTTTCAGCGTGCAGGATAGTATTGGAGGAGTGAGAGAAATAAACTCCAGATTGTAGGAAGATTTTCAGGATGAGCCTATCAGTCGGAGGTGAATACACACAGGGAGGGTATGAGACGATTTGTGGGATTGAGACAACATGGTCTCGTGAGTCAAGGCCACTCGGAATGAGTGAGGATTGAGTTTGTTATATGTTGAATGGGGTTACTATTATTTCTAAGGCAATTAAGGATGCTTAAAAGAAGATAGATTCGTTAGCCATGGTTGAAATGGAACATGTATGGAAGTGATCAGTTAATTCAGTGAGCTTAAGTTATGCATGTCGTTTGTGTCGGTGTGTGCGAGGCTTGTCGACCGCCGTAATAAATTTTATTTCGAAGCATTCAAGTATGATGGTTTGTCAGGTGTAAGCGGATCCCGGAAGTATTATAGTGGTATAGACCATTCCTTGAGGATTTTCCTATTTTGTGATTATGAGAATTCACTTGTGTGTTGTTATAGTTCTCTTGAATTGAGGTAAGAAAAAGGTTTCTATATGATGAAATGTTCACCCTATTAGTGGTTTAAGAGTTATGATGGAATTCTTGCGCTATATCATATTGGCATGATAGGTGCAGTAAGAAGTATATAACTAGAAGTAAGGATTGAGATTACGGTTCGGTGTTAACAAGGATGTCATGAGCTCGGATGAGCAAGGACAAGGGATTTGAATGTCTAGAGCAAGCTGGTATTGTCTTCAGTGTCACCTAAGATTGGTGTTTGGTGAAAGAGGCTTGCACCTTGGTTATGGGTTCTTGATTTGTTTTACAACGTTAGTGGGGTCGGTGGTATGGATGTGCAGACTTGTTACCTTGTGTGGAAGGACGTGGGAGCATGACCACAGGAAGATTGTATAAGTGTGACTTGTAGTCACCTGATTGATTGAAGATTTAGGCCAAGTATAAGGAAGTGCAACATTGCTTATTTGAGAATTTATGTCTGTAAGGCGTTCGGTTAAGTTGGTTGTGGATTGTGGGGTGTTTGTCCCGGCTATGATGGTGGTTTTTGCATGTTATGAGAGGAAGTGGGTTAATATGAACCCAGGTAAGGCTATTAGCCTAGTTCAGTGAGAGCTGAATCGGCTTGAAGTATGTAAACGGATTTAAATAGGACTATGGGCTCCATGTGAGTCAAATGTGTTCATTTCAGTATAGCGCTTCTCAATGAGAGGTATTGGAATATCAGATGTTGTTCCGTCTTCGTCCAATTCATGTAATATTATGATTGTGTCGTGTGAGTTGTGAAACGGCTTGATAAATTCCTATGTGCTGAGTTTACGCGTAGTAATGATGATATGTGAGCAGGAGAGCCCTTGAGATTCCGAATATATATATCGCATCTCAGTTGTGCTTAAGTTTTGTAGCGTATGGCTCTATCAGTCTCCCCAGGATGGTACTATGCACTTAGCGTGCTTGTGGCCGATATTCAGTAATTTGTAATAGTGAGCAATTCAGCTCCGTGTATATCACCTTATGTGAATTTTATGATGGGATCGAGTGTCACGCCGCCACGGGTATGTTATTTGGATCGGGTTGCACGCCGCAACAATGTGATGTTGAGTAAGGTTCCTATATTTATTTTTCTTGTGTCTTACTTCCTATTTTTCGAGGAAAATTCATATTAGTTGCATGAGTTGAGTAGTCCCTTCCTGAGTCATTTCCTTATGTATCATGTTCAAGTTGTGGCTTATTGGCGCATTGTGGCATCGTGTGTGACTGATGGTCATGTCTAGGGGTGATTTGTTGACTGAGCAGTTCATACTGGGTGAGACGAGATTAATGGATCAGGGATCGGTGCGGTAAGATTATGTGAAGTATATTACAGAAGAAATACCAGTATTTGGTTAGTAATGAGATGATGAATTTAGTCAAGAGGAAAGGTTCAATGTTTGGTTAACTCTGCAGTTTGTTAGTAATTTCTACATATCTCCTCCGTGTGGTGGTATCGTCAGCTTTACAGCAGAATGGATATATATGTGCCCTGAGGTACATTGGGAGCATCATGTTCAGGGAATGTCATTGTGGTTAGATAATGAATTACGTGGTGCATGGTGCTAATTCAGCAAAGGTATGCAGTCATGTTCTAATACATCGTGGGGTAGTTGATACGGTGTTCATATATTGGAAACAGGCCTGGCAGAGGATTTCAGATGTTGGAAACCTGGCTCCAAGGCCCATTTGCCTAGATAAAAGAGGATATCTTCAGAATTGTTCGAGCAAGTGTACTCAACTAGGTTGTGGTAGCACGGGCAGGTGCACGAGGTGTTAAACAGTGATTTCAGATAACTCCAGAGCAGTTCTTAGCACGTTTGAGGACGAACGTATGTTTAAGTGGGAGAGAATGTAACGACCCGACCAGTCGTTTTGAGCTCTAGTGCGTCATTCAACAGTTTGAGGTCATGAGCAGCTTTGGTTCAGGTATTAGGACTCGTCGGCATGGTCAGAGTTGGATTTCGAGAAGTTCGGAGTCATATTGGAAAGAAAATTCTCATTTCAGAAGCCTTAAGTTGGAAGAATTGTCTAAGATTGGAATTTTGAGTAAACGCCCTCGGAATCGGGATTTGAAGGTTTCAGCAAGTTAGTATGATGATTTCGGACTTAGGCGTATGTCCAGATCAGTATTTGGATAACCCGGGAGCGTTTCAACGTATATTATAGAAGATAGCATTTTAGAAGAATTTCCTAAGTCAGGGTTGAAGTGTATTTCAGTGATATTGATGTCCTTTTGGAATTCGGAGCCTAGAAATAGCTCCGTATGGTTAATCTGGAGTTGGGAGCGCGATCGAAAGTTAATTCGGATGTTCGTAGGTCATTTTGAAGTCATTTGGCTAAAGATAGAAATTTGAAGGTTTTTGAGAATCCGACCGGACGTGGAAATTTTGATATCGGGGTCGTAATGCGATTCCGAAAGTTGGAGAAGGTCAGTAATGTCAAATATGGCTTGTGTGCTAAAATTTGAGGTCAATCGGATGTGAATTGATAGGTTTCGGCATCGGATGTAGAAGTTTGAAATTTCAAAGTTCATAAAACTTGAATTGGAGTGTGATTCGTGGTTTCAGCATTTTTTGAGGTGATTTCAAGGCTCGACTAAGTTCAAATGAGGTATTAGGACTGGGTGGTAGGTTTGGTTGAGGTCCCGAGGGCCTCGGGTGTGTTTCGGATGCTCAACGGGTTGATTCTTGCCATGTGAAAATGGCTGGTTTTCTGGTGTGAGTGCATCAGATGTTTACACTATGCGATCGCATGAGAGAGCCTGTGATCGCATAGTGCAATTTGAGGGCTGTTGGGTTTGTGTCTTATGCGATCGCGGAGGGTAAGGTATGCGATCGCGTAGGGCGTGCGGGGAGGCTGTTGATTTTGGCTTGTGCGATCGCATCCAGAGAAATGCGAACACACAGAAGAGGAAATAAGAGGGCTACTGTTTTGACCTATGCGAACACAGGTGTTGGTGTGCGATCGCACAGGAGAAATTTGGAAGGCAGCAAGGCTGGCTTATGCGATTGCGAAGGATATTATTCGATTGCATGGGAGGGCCGCCTGGGCAGTGTGATATTTTAAACGGGATTTTGCCATTTCTTCTCCTAATTTCATTTGGTGTGGGCGATTTTGGAGAGCTTCAAGAGGGTATTTTCATCAAGCATCACTAGGTAAGTGATTTCTTCCCATTTCTAAGTTAATTATGTGATCTTACTCGAATTTAGACATGGAAATTAGTAGGAATTTGGGACTTTAGGGGAAGACCTAGAATTTGGCATTTTGGACCTTTATCATGAATTTGAGCATGAAAAAATTAGAGTAGATTATGTATTTGAGTTAGTAAAGCTATTGGTAAAGTTTATATTCGAGAAATTTCGGAATCCCGACACGTGGGCCCGAGGGCATTTTGGTCAATTCTTCGAGCGGAGTTAGAAATTTATATAATTTAAATGGTTATGCGTATTAGGGTATATTTTCATTGGTTTGCCGTTATTTGGCTAGCTTTGGAGCATTGTGCAATTCATTTGAGTCGTCGGAATGGCTTGGAAGCCGGATTATGGAATTTCGGAGCGAGGTAAGTCTCCTTTCTAACCTAGTGAGGGGGAATTATCCCCATAGGTGAACTAATTAAATATGTGCTACTATTTGCGGGGGCTATGTACGCATGAGGTGACGGGATTCCGTGCGTATCTACTATTATGCTATGTCTGGGTAGTCTAGGACCCACTAGCATGCTTTACTTGTTGTATTTGTAATCCTGCCAATGAAATTTCATGTGATACTATTGAATTAGTAATTAAATACCTAAGAAGGTTAGAGTTTACCTTTTTTAATCATCTAGAAGGAGAATTGGTTCTTCCTTGGATAATTGTGTTCCGGATAAATTTATAATACTTGAAACCTTATCGAATTGGGCAAATAAATCTCAAGAAAATTTTTAAATACTATTTTCATGTTCTTTTAAAAGAGAATTTTATCACTTTCTTGAGTAGCTACTTTTCTGATAAAAATATGGTTTATTTGTGTGAATATGTGTATTTATGGGTACTTGCGTCGCACGTATGATTCGCGAGCAGGATAACCTTATTATTCATATATGACTGCGTCGCATGATCGATTCGCGAGCAGGGAAAATAGATGCATCTATAGTTCGAGCCGTTCGACCCTTCGGCAGTGCACATTTTATTATTGTTTGTCCGCGCCGTTTGACCCTCGGCATTTCTTGCGCATGATAATTGATGCGTACTTTCTGTATTTATTACCTGCTTATTGGCCTGTGAAATTTAAATTTGTCAACCGAAATGACAAAGATTTAAAGTGTTAAATGTGAAAGAAGTTGGTATTTCTTATCCATGATTTTACTAAATTGCATATGATATTCATGCTTAGTGTCTTACTTGATTATACTAAATTGACCTCTAGCAAGAGTCAAATTCGACCTCTCGTCACTACTTCTCTAAGGTTATGCGGGATACTTACTGAGTACACATTATTTTTGTACTCATGCTACACTTGCTGTGCATTTTTATTGCACAGCTACTTTCACAGCGATGTGGCTGACTTGGAGACTTAGACGAGTTGCATTATCCGGAGACGACCCGCAGCTGACAGAGTCTTCCTCTATGTATTGTATTTTCATTTTTAAATTCCTTTTCCAACTTGTATTTCGGACAGCCATTGTAGTATCTATATAAATTCTTAGAAGTTCGCTCATACACTTGTGATACCGGATTCTGGGATTTGTTATGGAATTCATTCACTATTTAAATTTGCTAAAGAGGTTATTGTTTACTTATTGGAAGTTCGATAATTACTATTGAACAAAATAAAAGGAATGATTTCAAAATATTATATGAAGATTTCGTTAATTATTAAGTGTTGGCTTTCCTGACCGTGGGGTCCGGCGCCATCATGACCTTTATGAAATTTTGGATCGTGACACGTTTGGTTTTCTTCCCCAAACAAGGTCTTTAAAACCTCGACTTTGTTCCTGTTTTTCCAATTTAAATTTCTTAATATGAAGTGCTTTACTATTTTTGTTGAACGATGTTCTTAACAATTTGATTTTGTCTCTTTAGTTGTTTTATGTGTGTATTAATGACTGTTAAGTAGTTTCCACCGATCATGAACTTCTTTAAGTTATTGATATTGATATGAATATGGTGATTCATGTTTCATGTTAACTTTGAAAGTGACTAAAGAACTTAATATTACTAATACCTAGTTTCTGACCTCTTTAGTGATTATATTAGCACTACTTTGACTGTTATGCTAATCTGCTATGAATGTTACTTTTGTAGTTCCTTTAATAATTCAGATGTAAGCAAAGTATGAATCATCTAGTGCTGAGAACCAGGTTGTTACCGTAGTTTGGAAATGCTAATTCATGACCTTTAAGCTTGTTTCATCTCTTTAATATGTATCTGTGATTCTGTTAATTAGTTGATTTCACTTATGACCGTTTATGTAAATCTTTCCTAAGCTATTTGGACACGATGAGATATATTCACGGTCATGATGACACATTTGTTTTAGCTAAAATACTGCTGCTAAGTTCCATTATACCTGAAACCCTATCCCAGACATGCTCAACATGTTTTCACAATGTGATGATACTATTATCCTTTTCTTGAAGCTCATATGGTGATACTGTTAGTAATATTTTCATAATATGACTTATGCTAGTTGTCTTTTGGGTGTGTTCTTGTGAGGGCCTCTATTTGTCCGTCCTGATCCTACACATGCCCATACTGTTTTGATACTTCATTAAGCTCTCATAAATGTATTAAACTTAGATTGTTAACTCTAAAGAAAGTCTCTTGTTGCTACTACTTGGATATAACACCCTGCTTTATCCTCAATGAGATTAGCGCGAAGTTAATACTCTCAGACGGTTCTAAGTGAAGTTTTAAATCTGTGACTTTGCTAAGTCCTAATTGCAGTCTATTAATTTGTAATTATGATGATACATCCAGGTTTGCTAATTAAGGTTGTGAATCTTTGATCCGGTTAGTACTTTTAGAAGTTTTGATCGTAGTATGGTATGTCTGATAGTGCCAGTGGCAGCTCTAATCATAGTTAGTGCTTTGAACTTTTGTAGGTACTCTCTGAATGTCCTAATTGAAGTTATCAACCTGTGCCTCTTAATTAAGATTATTAGTATGTACTTGAAGCTGGTGACATGTATCTGTGTTGGCATTCTTTAAAAAGAGCATCAATTATAGTAATCAAACTATAGTGATGTTAACACTCTTCAAGAAACTTAGTGATAATTGTCAATTTGTCTTCTTCTAATCCCTTATAAGTTAATTGAAGTTATTGGTCTATATCTTTGCTAAAACCTTTTTAGGAGTTTCAACTGGAGTTGTTAACCGATGTGTGTACTAGAGAATAGGATCAAAGTTAAAACCAATTTTTGATTACTCTAACTGAAGTCTGCTAAGGCATATGTGTTCGTACTCATAATTGTTTCAGTCCTGGAATATATGCTCTTTCTATCCTTAAGATACATAATCTCCGGTGTTTGATTCATTGACAGTGATGTGATAGTGTTCTTACTTCTATGTGTGTTTGAAGTTGATTTCCTTTGAACCTGGTTAGCATATTACTCATAGTAAACAATCCATTTATCTTCGAAATATGGTTATAACATTGTAGATAGGTTGTCTTGTAGTTTCATAATGTTCTGCTTTAACCACCATGGGAAGGGTATATATTTCTGTGGCATGGTATCACTGTGGTGTTGGGATTTACATTGAAAGTACCTCATTGGCATTTAAACCCATCGGGAAAAGTGAATGTGAGTGGTTTGGGGTATTTGAAAGTAGAGTTTAGCTCCGGGTTGGGCTGCTCTCCCTGGCACAAGCATTGCCTTGGGCACAAATAGAAGTTTGAAGTCAACAGTTGTCCATTTTCTGCTATCTGCTGGGCCTGCCCCTTTGAGACCGAAAACCAGAGTCCATCCTCTCCCTTCACTCCTCTATTATTGACTGCTTCACCACTTTATAACTTATTATTTTATTGCCTTTGCTATGTTTTTGTTATTTTTATCCCTCACATGTATACAACAATTATCATATTGGATCGAATGCTTTGCTATACCTCTTAAATTTTGCATGCCCTAAAAGAACATAGGATTAAAAGAAGCACTAGGTTTAATAGTAATTAATTTTTATTTGTTAATCTTATGCCACTCACGCTATTAATCTCTTATGTTTCACTAACAATTTATGAAGATTTCGAAGACAAAAAGTAGCATAACAAGGACGGAGGTCCATCTTTCCGAAAACCAGAAATGAAATACAAAATTGTCCGTTTAAAAAGGAGTGAATCTTTCTAAAGCAAAGAGTTGCTGCCAGAAAAAGGTTCTTAAACATTTTCTTCAAAAAATTGAGATTTGAAAGCTAAGGTACAACTTGGACTAATATTTCTTAAAACACCCATTAGAGTTATACAAATAATCACATCCTTTAAACACAAAGTGTTTTATAACTTAACCCTTTCTCACGAGTTACATAAATACAAACATCTTGCACATATTTTAAACTCTTTCAATCATATATACCAACATTATTTTTAAGACTCCTCTATAAGCTCATTTCCTTTTTAAAATGCACATCTTGTTTATAAAATATGATGTTCTAATATATAGTAAGACGTACCCCTCTAGCGGTAGTTAAGCAGAATACAAACAACTAATCTTTTACATTAGTCTATGTCCTATGGGGCTACCTCAGGTAGATTTTAAGGGGTGCCTAAAAACTTTGCCTTAGAAGAACAAGAACCCTTACCCACAATCTCATCGGTTAGCAAACCTGTATGGAATATGACTTTAGTAATTAAATAGGTACCCTAGTGTAATATTAGATGGCGGCTCTCTTTCATCAACAATAGAGAAACAACAAGTTGAATCTTGCTTTGACTGGTTCAAAATAGGATGCAATAACATGGCGACTCTGCAGGAATTTTACACTTAGGTTTTAACCTTAGCAGACTTAGACTGAACTTGGAACTTAGATTTGCTTGTACATTGCTTTAACTGTATTTAATTGGCATTTACGTGCTTACTTCCTTTACTTTCTCATTATGCTTGCTTATTATCATGCCTATCATTATATCACCTCTATCTATTATCGCTTTATATATACTGTCATCACACTTCTTCCTCAAGTCTTGGCCATATATTATCACAATGCGAGGGTTGTTTTTTATACCCCTCCAAACCTTCTTTTAGAAACTCTTTAGTTTTAGAGAATTGCTTTGTCAGGTCAACTAACATAACTTGTCAAGACTAGGAAACACTCTACTCTATCAAATATAGGTCATATTGCATAAACTTTAGGTGAGTCGGTCCTTGGCATAGACACACAATTAGGAAACCCACCCTAATGTCAACGGGTCATGCACCCAATGACATGACTTATGTGGAAAGATGAATGAATCCCACGAAACACCTAATGATCCGAGGCAAACACTTATCAAATCCTGTCATTACCCATTTCAGATATAGAAATCAACAAATATATCCATGTGATCAATATGGTGATGGGAGCACCACACAAGCTGAAGTAGTGATGGAAGAATATTCGCGGAGAGGACGGAGATGAAATTCAGAAACACTTGGCAGTACGAACGACATTGCTAAACATTCAAGATGACAAGGTGATTATTCGCTTGCTGATGAAGTTGTGGGACCCGACCAAGGTAGTGTTCAAGTTTGCTGATTGTGAGTTAGTACCGACATTTGAAGAAGTTACCAGTTTCATGGAGCTGCCATTTACAAGAAAGAAACCGATATTTCCAGTCACCAAGACCGGCTATAGGTTTCTTGATGCTCTGGGTTTGGCAACTAGTCTAGGTTTAAGAAAAATCAAAGATAGATGGGTGATCCTAAATCAACTGTTCGATAGGTTCGAACATCATGAAAGCTATGAATGTTACTTGGGAGAATTTAAGTGTGATGGGAGAGTCTCAGGACCATAGCTTTCTCGTTGGTGTTGTTAGGATTGTTGGTTTTCCTAGAAAGAAGAGGTCGGATCAATATCTACTTGTTACCCGTGGTCCTGGGGACATTTCATAGTAAACTTCAAGATACTATGGTACAAATGGTGTTAGCTGAGATTCTTAGGGCTTTTTTTGCTTGTGCACGAGGGTATGATTTATTTAACGGCTGCAACTGGCTACTTCAGCTTTGGGAAACAGAAAATTTCTTCCAGCGAAAGGTCACAATTGACTACTCTCTAGGTGTCAGCAACATGATATATAGCCACAACAAGAGGATGAGACATAGGGTCTCCCCACATGGACAAGAAGAGTAGATAGAAATGCTGACTAATCTAAGTGGAAAATGGGTTAATTAGAAGCTATCATGGTTAGGTGGGAGGGAAATCCTAAGGAATCTCCAGAAATACTTCATTGAGTTGATAGGACTTGAGGGCATCCAACCATACTCATCCCTAAGAGTTCTTAGATAGTTCGGGTTGATCTAGGATAAGCCTCTATGGACGAGGACATCACTATATAAGGATGAGTACAACGTACAAATTCCAATGCTAAGGATAAGAATGCTCCAAGAAGAGTGGAATGATACCACAATGCAAATGTGTCAAAACCCGTGGTGCACTATGGTGTATTATGTTTGAATCAACGACGTAGGTGAGCTAGCCCAACCAAGTAGAGAGGGTATAAACTGGTTGTAGGATGTAATGGATGGTTTGCATTGGATCCTGCCACATTACCTTGTGACTACCCCGATGCACCATCAAATGTTCCCAGGGTCCATTGATAACATGTTGCCACATGCTGAAGATGATGACCCAATAGTGGAGTGCATCCAAATAGAATCTGACATAGAGCAAGGAAGAATCTAAGTTCAATGACTATGGAGAGGAATTTGAAAAAGATCCGGAGGAAGAGCCGAAAGAGTAATAGGATATATGGAACGATTGCGGGAATGGTTACTAGTAGTCAGATGATTTCCCCTTTTTTCCCACTTTGTATATTTATCCTTAGTTTTCTTCTTTTCCCTAAGGGTAAGTTGATCAAGCCCATGTAGTTATGTGAATGCCACAAATAGTGATGTAACCTCTATTTCCGTTTATCTCAATCCAAACACTATCAATATGAACAAAACTTGCTTCATATCTGAATGTGCTAATGTTACACCCAATGTTTTCGTACGTTAGAGTACGTCATAAGTCAATTGATGTAAGCTCAGAAATAAGATTATATTTGGAATCATATAAAGTAAGTAAATCGGGTTACCTTGGAGGTTACAAATATTTAAGATCATTAATAACGAGTACCAAGAGGAATGGAAAGCTTGGAAGCTAAACCAATTGAAGAAAATAAGTTTCGTCGAAAGTCGATAAGTTTGGAATGTTATAACATGTACTTTAGGGTGAGACTATGGTTCATTACATGATAAGGAGGTTATTCTATGAGTTAATTTTTATCGTATGATATTTGTGTTCTACACTTTGAAGCCAAGCAAGTTGTGGAACAAAAGTTGGCAAAGGTCTTCACAAGTTACACTCATAATGTACTAAGCATTTGGTCAAATGTAACTGAGCTTTTCTCGCAATATAATTGGAATTATTAGATGATCAACCAACCAAATTGTATATATATGAGTCTAGTTTCCAACGCATTAAACCGGTCATCAATACGACATAGGAGTAGAGAGATATTTGCAGTTTCGCGAGACTGCACAGACATCATAAGTGACAAGTAGGTGGATCACTAGAGATTTTTTAGCAATACATTTCATGTGTTATATAAGGTCTTATTGGGACATATTATATACCAAATTTAAGGTCTTGGAATGTAGTTTCCAACTCTCTTAACCGTTCATTCATACGATTACGGTATAAGAAGATATAAGCATCGGAAGATGGACCAATCCTAGGGTGCCAAGCTAGCACCTCTTTGACTTTTCCAAAGTTGATATATATAAGTCGTAGGTCGGTTTTCTCTTTATGTTTCAGAAAACCTCTACCAGAGAAAACGCATAAACATAACCTCAAGTTATCTTCAAGGGTTTCAAAGAAGATTATCATCCCGGGCATGAAATCGAGAAGTGATAACATCAAAACGATCCCTACGACGTAAGTGTCATTATACCGCCTCTCCTTTTTCCTTGTAGTTAGAGTTTTGGAAGGTACTTCATAGTTAATAAAAGTATAATTTCTGTATTTAAGTGTTTAAATATCAAGGAAGGTTGATAAATATGTTCCCTAATAGTTAGAACTCAAGGGACGGTGATCGGAAGTCGTGAGTTCGAGTTATTTGACTTGTAGCGGACTGTTTTGTGGATTGTTTTATGTTGCTGTTGGGCTTCGTGTTTTACTACTGTTTTGTGGAGTTTTGGAGGAGGAAGGGTGTGGAGAAACACAATATAGATGTAGGGTTGTGGGCTGGTCGTTCGTTGTAACATTTCCGGGTCGTTTGACACGACTACGGTGGTCGTCATATGTATGAAGTGATTAGGTTGTGTGGACTATTTTGGGAGGCTCAATATGATTATTATTGATTTTGTTTGGGCTGTTTGGTGATTTTTTTGACTTGTGTGAAGTCATATATATAGGGGAGGTGATGTTTGTTTCATCGTAAAATAGGTTGTGGTCGATACATAATAGTTATGACGCTTAAACGATAACGATAGTGTTGTTTCTCTTATTGTAGATTAAGGAGTTGTGACATTTGCGTAGCTTGAGGTTGGACAGTATATACAAGGTATGTGAGTCTATCCTTTTCCTTCTTTTGCATGACCCCAATTGTACATAATACAATGAACGAGCTTCCAAAGATACTCTACTGTTAGAAGCTAGCAGTACTTACATTGTTTTCCTTCTTATAGAACAATTGATGTTGAGGTTGCTTCTCTTATTCTTATGTTATAAATGTTGTTGGTACTTCCTGATTCTTATAATATTCTTGATGAAAAGTTAGCCCTAATAACGTGTGATGAGTGGTGATTTTACCACTCATTTTAGCCTTTTCTCATTAGATTTTGTATTGTTAAATGATAATTTGAGGTCGTTGTTAGTGTATAATTGCTCAATTTTCAGGGAAACGATGCTATGAAGGTTGGTGTTGAAATGGACTGAAAAGTTGGAAAAAAGCGGTGAAAATGTGCATAAAAGATTCAGTGATTCCGCACCTGCGGATTTTTGGACGCAAGAGCGACCTCGCGCCTGCGAGGAATTGTCGCCCCTGCGAAGATGGCTCAGCCACACATAATTCGCACATGCGGTGTTTTTACGCACCTGCGGAACCGCAGGTGCGACCAAATGTCCGCAATTGCGATGGA
>ML258000.1:18009-46267 GCA_005239495.1 Nicotiana undulata | reverse complement strand
CACTGGGTAATTCTTCTCGTGCACCTTCAACTGCCTCAACGCGTAGGCAATCACCCTACCGTCTTGCATCAACACCGCTCCTAAGCCCACTCTAGAAGCATCATAATAAACCGTATAAGAACCCGAACCAGTAGGCAACACCAATATCGGAGCTGTGGTCAATGCTGACTTGAGCTTCTGAAAGCTCTCCTCACATTCATCAGACCATCTGAATAGAACACCCTTCTGTGTCAATTTTGTCAGAGGTAAAGCAATAGAAGAAAATCCTTCCACAAAGCGACGCTAGTAACCCGCCAGACCAAGAAAACTCCGAATCTCTGTAGCTGAGGACGGTCTAGGCCAACTTTGCACCGCCTAAATCTTTTTAGAGATAATCAACTTCATAAACGACTACCTAATTCATTCAAACTAATGGGGGTACTTCGTTTTCATTTCATTCTCCCCTTCCTACATGGCTTCCTCGACTTGTTGATTCCGCCATAATACTTTAACCGATGCAATTTACTTGTTTCTCAACATACGAACCTGCCTATCCATAATAGCAACCGGAATTTCTTCATACGACAACTCTTCATTAACTTCAACAGTCTCAACCGGCACGATGGAAGACGGGTCTCCAATCACTTTCTTCAATATGGCCACATGAAACACCGGGTGTACCAATGACATTTCAGGGGGCAACTCCAACTTATATGCCACCTGTCCTATCCTTTGAGTGATCCTATACGGCCTGACATATCTTGGGCTTAAGTTTCCTTTCTTTCCAAACCGCATGACCCCCTTCATGGGAGATACCTTTAAGAATACCCAATCATCTACTTGTAACTCCAAATCCCTGCGACGAACGTCCGAATAGTATTTATGGTGGATCTGAGCAGTTTTACACCATTCCTTTATGATTCCAACCTTTTCCATAGCTTGGTTCACAAGATCCGGTCCCAACAGTTCGGCCTCTCCAACCTCAAACCACCCAATCGGAGACCAACACCTCTTACCATACAAAGCCTCAAACAGGGCCATCTGAATGTTGGCGTGGAAACTGTTATTGTAAGAAAATTCTACAAGTGGCAAATGATCATCCCAGCTACCTTTAAAATCAAGCACACAAGCTCGCAACATGTCCTTAAGTGTCTGGATTGTCCGTTCTGCTTGTCCATCAGTCTGCGGGTGGAAGGATGTGCTGAGATTTACCTGTGTTCCCAAACCTTGCTGAAATTTCTTCCAAACGTTAGCTGTGAATTGGGCCCATCGATCCGAGATAATGGAAACTGGAGTGCCATGGAGCCTGACTAATTCTTTGATATACATCTGAGCATATTGTTATGCAGTGTCGGTGGACTTGACCGGCAAGAAATGTGCTGACTTCGTGATCCGATCCACTATTACCCAAATTGATTCAAACTTGCGTGGAGTGCGGGGTAATCCTACCACAAAATCCATATTGATCGTCTCCCATTTCCACATTGGTATATCTATAAGCTGTGCTAACCCACCGAGCCTCTGATGCTCGGCCTTCACTTGCTGACAGTTCGGGCACTTAGCCACAAAGTCCGCCATACCCCTCTTCATGCTACTCCACCAATAAACTTCATTGGGATCGTGATACATATTTGTAGAACCTGGGTGTACGGAATATCTAGAATTGTAAGACTCTACCATTATCCTCTCCCAAAAGTCATCCACATCCGGAAAATATAATCTCCCTTGGCATCGCAAAACACCGTCATCCTTGCTAAGTGAAAACGTTGTGGTCCTATGATTAAGAATTGCCTCTCTTAGTTGTGCCATTGCTAGATCATTCAATTGATTTTCCTTTACTTCCGTCACAAGTGAAGATTCGGCTCTGTTATGCACTACAACATTCCCTTCGTCTAAGGCCGTAAGACAAACCCCCAAACTGGCCAACTGGTAAACCTCTCGAGCCAAAGGCCTCTGACCTGCTTCTAAGTGAGCCAAGATACCCATGGATTTCTAACTAAGAGCGTCTGCCACCACATTCGCCTTTCCTGTATGGTACAAGATATTCATATCATAATCTTTGAGCAATTCCAACCATCTCCTCTGCCTAAGTGTAACTCCTTCTGTTTGAATAGATACTGGAGGCTCTTGTGGTCTGTGAACACGTCCACATCGACCACATAAAGATAGTGCCGCCAGATTTTCAATGCAAAGACAGCTGCTGCAAGCTCCAAATCATGCGTCGGATAATTCGTTTCACGATTCTTAAGCTGACTCGAAGCATAAGCTATAACCTTACCGCATTGCATCAACACACACCCAAGAACAACCTTTGAAGCATCACAATACACTACAAACCACTATGTACCCTCTGGCAAGGTCAACACCGGTGCCGAAGTCAATCTTGAATTCAATTCCTGGAAACTCCTTTCACAAGCATCAGACCACTGGAACTTAATTGCTTTCTCCGTCATCTTAGTCCATGGGGAGGCGAGAGTAGAGAATCCCTCCACAAACCTCATATAATATCCAGCAAAACGTATGAAACTGTGAATCTCTGTCGGGGTCGTTGGTCTAGGCCAATCTTTCACAACTGCGATCTTTTGGGGATCAACCTGAATCCCTTCCCTGGAGACAACATGGCCCAAAAAGGTAACTGATTCTAGCCAAAATTCGCATTTTGAGAACTTTGCATACAATTGGTGCTGATGAAGAGTCTGCAGAACTGCCCTGAGGTGATTATCATGATCTTCCTGACTTAGCGAATAAACAAGGATATCGTCGATGATGACTATCACAAAAGAGTAAAGAAATGGCTTGAAGACCCGATTCATAAGGTCCATGAAAGCTGTTGGGGCGTTGGTTAGCCCAAAATACATTACCAAGCATTCAAAGTGCCCATACCGAGTCCTGAAGGCGATGTTAGGAATATCCTGCTCCCTGATATTTAGTTGGTGATACCCGGACCGCAAATCAATCTTTGAGAAGACTCTAGCACCTTGCAATTGGTCGGACAAATCATCTATCCTAGGCAATGGGTATTTGTTTTTTATTGTAACCTTGTTGAGCTACCGATAGTCAATACACATTCGTAGCGACCCATATTTCTTTCTGATAAAAAGGATCGGTGCGCCCCAAGGCGACAAACTTGGCCGAATGAAACCCTTTTCTAGAAGATCCTTCAACTGCTCCTTTAACTTCCTCAATTCCGCTGGCGCCATCTTGTAGGGTGGAATAGATATTGGCTGCGTGTCTGGCAATACACAATCCCGAAATCGATCTCTCTGTCTGGTGGAATCCCAGAAAGCTCATTCAGAAAAACCTCAAGGAATTCATTCACAATAGGCACGGACTCGGGAGCAGGCACCGCAGAAGTGGGGTTTTCAACCCGGACCAAATGGTAGATACACCCCTTTATGATAAATTTTGAGGCCTTAAGGTAGGAAATAAACCTACCTCTTGGCACAATATTATTCCCCTCCCACTCAATAGCTGGTTCATTAGGAAACTCAAGCCTCGTGATTCTAGTTCGGCAGTCGAGTTTAGCAAAGCATGAATAGAGCCAATCCATTCCCATTTTAATATCAAAATCAACCATTCCTAGCTCAATAATATTGTTCGTGGTATCCCGACCACACACCTTGAAAACACAGTTCTTATAGACTCACGCGGCCGTAATAGATTCCCCAATCGGAGTCTACACTGAGAATGGCTCATGAAGCTATTCTAGTTCTATCCCAAAACTTGAAGCAATAAAAGGGGTAACATATGACAAAGAAGACCCGGGATCAATAAGGGCATACACATCATGAGATTGAGCAGTCAGAATACTTGTGACAACATATGGAGAAGCCTCTGCACTCTGACGACCACTCAAGGTATAGAACCGACTGGGTCCTCCCCGACCTCGTGCACCACCCCTAGCTGCACCACACCCTGCTGGTACTGGAGGGCCGCGGGCTGGAGGGTGTGCTGAAGATGTAGTAGCTGAAGAAATGGATGGCTGAACAGTTCCCCTACCTCTGCCCTGACTATATGTATGACAGTCTCGCTGAATATGGCCTCTCATTCCACATCTATAGCATACCGGTATGTCCATGTAACAGGGCTCAGAATGAAACCTCCCACACTTAGGGCATGGGGCCCTCCGCTGCTGCTAGAATCTCCCTCCTGGTCGACTAGGCTGATGGAACCTCCTGCTACCTGAACTGGCCCCAAAACGAACTCCCTACTGATGATGATGATTCCTTGATAGTGGTGTACTAGCTGATGACTGAGCATAAGACTGTGGTGGTCCTGATGACCCACCCCGAGGAATTGATCTCCCATCTCCGAATGAACTCCCAAGGTTGCCCGATGATCGGGCCCTGCTACTACCTTCTCGATACATCCCTAGATTCAACTTTTGAGCCTCTATAGCTTGGGCGAATCCCACAATCTTCCCATAATTCATGTCAGAAAGTAGAGCAGTTGTGGCAGCTTCATTGATAACGAAGGGACCAAGGCCCTGCACAAACCGACAAACTCTAGCCTCCATAGTCGGCATCATATGAACAACATACTTGGACACGCGCACAAACTCCATATGATACTCCCACACACTCCTATTACCTTGTTTGAGGACCTCAAACTCTGAAGCACGAGATGCCTAATCTCGGTGGGCAAGAAATGGTCAATGAAAGCATCTAAAAACTCACTCCACCTCGCCGGAGGGCTCCCCTCCTCACGGGATTCCTCTCACATCTCAAACCACGAATACGCCGCCCCTTTCAGATGATAAGATGCCAACTCTAATCCCTCTGTCTCAGTAGCACGCATTACTCGGAGGGTCTTGTGCATCTCATCAATAAAATCCTGAGGGTCCGCCTCGGGGTCGGTACCTGTGAACTATGGAGGGGCTAACTGAAGGAACATGTTAACCCTGGAACCAGAAGAATCTCATTGCTCGCTAAAGGATGTTGGGGCAACATTTGATCTCTAGGCTTGAGAGGCCACCAATTGTGTCAACATCTAAATAGGTCCCCTAAGTTCCCCATCAGAAATACCGTGACCGGAAGCTGGGGCTGAAGGAAGATTAGGAATATCAGCGGGAGTGGTGTGGCACCCTCTGTTGGAGTAGGACTTAGGATGGTCCGGTCTGGTGTGGAGGAATTAGGTTGATTCATCGTCGTGGAATTATTCTCACCTGCATCATTTAATTGGGAATCAGTGGCAACTCCTGGGGTGACATTGGCATGTTGGCCGAGTTGTGCTTTCTTCCCAGGTGCCATTTACTGAAAGTTAAAGCAATGCACAAGTTAGAGAGAGACAACCTCAGCTTTCACTCCACCGCATGATACAGAATAACAATGAAGGGTATTTTTCCTAAATGTCAAAGAAGGCCCCTAATTATAGATGTGGTCGACAATACACCGATAAGAAAGTCTCTAGTAGACACGGCTCCGAGACATCCTAGGTCACTTTTAAAACCTACGGATCTGATACCAAGTTTGTCACGCCCAAAAATCGAGGGACGGGACCGACGCCTAACCGAGTGACCCAGTCAAGCAAGCATGTTTAGCCTTTCCTACCCGACTCGTTTCTCCCCATGTTTATAGCATACATTATTTACATGTGGTAGCAAGAGATAAATCAAAAGCATATATTTATTCATAACATTAAGTCCATTTTCCTCTTTCGCCATTATCAACATTAGATTTTTTAAACATACGCACTAATTACAATATTCACGATACGGAATCATGGTTACGAGTAAATCCAACAACTACCCAAAATATATTCACAACCCACATAAGTGTCTATGGAGCCTCTAAGAGTATGGAGAAATGAACATAGACCTACCGACGACAAGGCCCCGACTATACCTCAAAAGGAACAACATGTACAAAGGAGATCAACATGTAAGTACAAACGGACCCGGGGGGAAATGAGGCTCACGAGAACTGCTGAAGGGAGGAGGAGAAAGCACCAATACCGTCGATCGATGCTACCTGCTACGGAACCACCTACATCCCTTTAAAATGTGTAGCGCCCCCGACAAAAGGGAAATTAGTACCACTGAATAGTACTAGTATGTATGAACAAACTTCACTCTAAGAAGAATCAAACAGCACACAAGTAGAAGATAGTCATGGAAATCAAACAATGCTGCACAGAAATACAGAGAACACAAATGAGAGTCTCACAGTTTCTTATTCTTATCTCCTCCTCTTGCGGCGCACAACCCGATCCCACCGAACAATAATATATCTCACCTCTTATTCCTTCTCAACAAACTACCCTTATCTCTCCTATTGCGGCGTGCAACCCGATCCCACCGTACAATAACATTGCACCCTTGTTCCGTCTCTACATACCATCCTTATTCCTCCTATTTCGGCGTGCAACCGGATCCCACCGGACATAGTTTAAATAAGCAACAACAAGCAACAACTCAATCACAATAATTTCTATCACCAATAGTATAAGTTCATAGCAACCGAAGAACCACATGAAATCAAGGGGCACAATATCCTTTACAAAAATAGTGGGACATGTAAGGTACGCCATAACCATTTAACTCAATTAAACCAATTCACATTTCTTTCCCATCATTTACTACATAGCCTTTGGAACTTTAATACATTTAACAATTTAATTTGTTACCCTTTTCATTCATTTAGTAGCACTATCCTTCACATCGATAAGTTCCAACATATGATGAATTTTGCACATGATAGGATAAGCATAAAGAATCATATTTCACAATTTCGAGTAACGTGGTGACATGGTAAACAACTAAGACAATCAGAGAACACAATCTTACGCCTTAACACATTAGAAAAATCAATTCAAATATGATCAAGCAAGGAACTCATACCAAATGCTCGGACACTAGCATGACGATTCTACAAGGATTAAAGTTAGCTATACATACTTCGATTTGGGATTTCCCTTAGATTTCTATCACAATTCACCGGACCTTCTATCACCTTCAATATAGTTCACAATGTGGCATAATTGAACTTAGAATTAGAAATAATGATCATGTCTTGAACTCACTTGAGCATTATATCAAACACTAGGTGTTCCTTTAGATTAAATGGCCTCTTTTTAGCGAAAGATTACTCTAACCCATTTCCCTTTACTAGATTATGACTAGTTGGTTACATGCATGAAAGATTCCTACCCCCATCTTGATGGGGTATAAGCTTACCTCTTGTAGAGAAGAAAATGGGGCCCTACTCGATAAATTCTAGGCCTGAGTAGTGATAGTGGATCAAATTGATGAAGTTGAGACTCTCACTCACTAGAACCCACTCTCTTCTCTCTCTATTTTATAAGAACATAGTTAAAATTATGAGGGATGGGTGTTATATTAGGCCGGGGGTCAGGTTTTAAAAATTAGAAAATAGGAGCCCCGATGGAGGTTTGCGGTCCGGAATGTGATCGCATTCCGGTTATGCGGTCCACAAACCTGCCGCATTATTGGCCGTCAGCTGGGCCAAAAAGAGAAAGAATCTACCCAGGTATGCGGCAACTATGCGATCCGCATACCTGTTATGTGATCGCATAGTGCGTCGCATAACTTCCTCCGCAAAAACTCAGGTGCAATAACGCGACAACTATACGACCTGCATACATGATATGCGATCGCATTTTGGGCCGCATAGCTGTCCTCAAAATGGACAACAATCTGTCCAACTGTGCGACCACTATGCGGTCCGCATACTTGATATGTGATCGCATAGTGGACCGCGGATTCGCACAACTGGAAAAATTATATCCTCTAAGTCCTGGGGTACTTTCCACTCCAAAAAGGTCTGATTTAAGAATTTCTATAGTTACATCAACATAGGGATCTATCCAGGCATCGTTTCTTAGTCAAACATTTTATGGGTTTTTACAGGTTATTTCGACCTGCCCTTCCTATGTGACTAAACGATACTCCCAAAGAATTTATTATTTAAAGGATTTACAACTTATTTCATAATCTTTCACACATCTTTCCATTTCATTGGCACTAGTGGCCAAAATTGTAATATCATTCTCAGCACGTCGGTCGTGTTTCATATTTCATAGTCACCCCTATAACTTTCAAGTGTTATCATGAATTATCATCAATAAGAGAATTTAAAAATAAAAACTTTAATTACACATATGAGCAAACAAGAGTCATAAGCACATTGAGTTTCCCTTCCACAATTAGGCATACTAACTTGCAATTGAAACATGACTTTTAAATCATAACACCTTTGGTACATTGATCGTACTAGATTACATTCTGGGGGGGAATCATGATATGATAGGAACATTTGGAGCACATTTTGAGTACATACATCCCTCAACAAAACACTTATTTTAGAATAATCAAAACTATTAGGAAGGACTCGGAACGTGAGAAATAAGAAATTGA
Organism: Nicotiana undulata; assembly: GCA_005239495.1. Classification (NCBI taxonomy): domain Eukaryota; kingdom Viridiplantae; phylum Streptophyta; class Magnoliopsida; order Solanales; family Solanaceae; genus Nicotiana; species Nicotiana undulata. The sequence goes on along the minus strand of ML258000.1, from coordinate 37,914 downwards.
TCCAATTTTAATCGCAACTTATGAGGGCATCATGGAAATCGATTCTACAAGAGGAGTTTAGCCAACGTACATCGCTTGAGCATCTTGAAATTACTAAAATATTCCAAAAATCCTAGCGACTTCAATCTATTAGAAACATGACAAATTTGAACCATAATTAGGAAGATACTCGAGGCTTCAGCTTATTTTAGAATTTTATCAAGCACTAGGTGTGCATTAAGGTTTCAAGGTTCTCATATGGTGGATTCCTTCGTACGACAACCCAATGTTTACCCATTTGAGATCAATAACCTTCACACCAACCTTGATGGTACATGCATGCCTAAATAAAGGGCTAGGGAGTAGAATCATACCTCTTGGGTGAAGACCGTGTGAGTTTTCCTTGTTGGATTTCAAAGTTGAGCAAGGGTTCATGAAAAAAGTACTTGGGGATTCCTCCTCTCTCTTTCTAAAGCACTCACATTACTCTAAAATGGCAGATGTTTGCCTTTTAAACGAGACGCAATGGGCTTTAATCAAACGGGGCCAAGTTCTAAAATCAGAAAATAGACCATCTGGACTTAGATCTAAAGTCGCAAAGTGGACCACAAAACAAGTACGCAGCCATGGGCCACGAAAGTGATGCCAAAAACTGGAATGCTCTGGATCTGTCCTCAGTCAGGTTTGCGGTCCACAGACCAATTTTGCGACCGCGAAATGGACCGCAGAATCACCCTCGAAGTTTCTTCATGCCAACTCTCCAACGGAAGTGCCGCTCGTGAAATGATTATGTGGTCGCATATTTGACCGCAAAACGACCTCAAAAGTTGTCCATTTTTCTACTTCACTCTACGACGGATCTGCGACTGGCAGAGTAGTTCTACTGTCGCATAATGGACCGCAGAAATGCCCTTTTCTGCAAAAACAATTCGTCAACTCCCTAATGCGTCGTTCGACCCAAAAAGTCTGTACAACGGTGCAATCCTCAAACACATTAGCCTACCTTGGCACCACGAAGCCCTGAGTTTTAGGTGAAATTTTACGGGGCTTTAAAATAAGTCTTATTCAACTCATAATAATACTTTCTTATGTAGGGTTCTATTCTTGTGTAACAATCTTAATTCCTTCATTTAAAGTGATAAGCAACTTAATTCGTTCATTAGAGACGCCCAACTCTATTATCTATCTCTATCCCTCCTTATTCATCATCGACTTTCTTAGAACCCGATTTCATACATGTCCAATTTAAGAACTTGCATATTCTTTCATTGAAATAATGATTCTTAGTCCAATATATGTCACAAATAATCATATGTTTAAAAATTCTGGATTTGAGATCTTGTCACGACCCGGAATTCCCACCTTGGGGACCGTGATGGCGGCTAACATTTCACTTGCTAGTGAAGCCAACGTTAGAGGATTCTTTAAGCCAATTTTGGTCAATTTCAATAGCAAAAAGCTAAATAGAAGCTAAAAAAGAAATGTGGAATAACATAAAGCCCATAATATTTGATACAATTCGAATTTGGAGTCACAACTCACGAGCTTCTAAGATTTACTACAAATAGAGTCTGAAAGAAATACAACTGTTTTGAATGAAAAGAAACAGTAAAGAGAAACTAGAAAGGGACTCCAAGGTCTGCGGACGCCAGCAAATCTACCTTGAGTGTCCAATAAGCACATCCAAACTTCTAAGCCTCACAATCAGTTAGGGTCGACACCAAAATCTGCACAAGAAGTGCAGAGTGTAGTATGAGTACAACCGACCCCATATACTCGTAAGTGTCGAGCCTAACCTTGACAAAGTAGTGATGAGGCTATGACAAGACACTCACACAATAAACATGTGCATATAACAGTATATGTACAAGATAACAACAAATAATAGCTAAAAATGTACTATTTTGAAAGGGACATGCTAAAGGGGATACGAGATACGAGGAAATACAACGGAAATGATAACTAGTACAGTCAGTATGCCTTTAACTAGTGAAAGTAATTAAACATAATAAAGAAAATTGCACGGCATCACCCTTCGTGCTTTTACTCACTCTCAATATAAATCAATCGATATGGCACGGCATCACCCTTTGTGCATTAACTCTCATAACATGGCACAGCATCACCCTTCGTGCATTAACACTCACAATATGGCACGGCATCAACCTTCGTGCATTTAAACTCACAATATGGCACGACATCACATTTCGTTAACACTCACAATATGTCACAGATTTGCCTTTCAAACAAGCCTCTGAACCAATAGAATTTACCAAATTACCAACCAAACGATTCAAATTAAGCCTTAGGAACTATCCACGACCGCAAAGGATTCAATTTAGGTCATTATCGAAAAAGTCAACAAAAGTCAACCCCCGGGCCCGCTTGGTTCAAACCCAAAATTCGGATCAAAACTCGATTACCCATTCACCCCTCGAGCCCAGTTATGTAATTTGTTTTTGAATCTGACCTCAATTTGAGGTCTAAATCCCCATTTTACAAAAATTCCTAATTCTACCCAACCCTCAATTTCCACCATGAAAACACAAGATTTTTGGTTGACATCTTAGGAAATGAATTGAAAGATTGAAAGAAACTAGTTTAGAATCACTTACCAATGATTTGGGGAACAAATTTTCTTGGGAAAATCACCTCTAGGGTTTTCTAGTTTTGAAAATTTGAAGAATGGGAGAAATCTCGTTTTTCAGCTATTAGACCAGTTGCAGGTGTCGCAATTCCTGCCATCATCGCAATTGCGATGACATGCGAATATTGGCCTCCTCTCTATTGCGACCAGATGATCGCAAATGTGAACTTAGTGCTGACCCACCCCTCTTCGCAAATGGGAAGGATTTTTCGCAAACACGAACATGACAAAGGTCGCAAATGTGAGGTCTGACCTCGCAAATGCGAGATTAAAGGCCTGCACCAGAATTGAAAAACAACATCAATGTTTCTAAGTATTTCACTCTGTAGCCTATCTGAAACTCACCGACCCCTGGGGCTCTAAATCAAATATGCACATAAGTACAAAAACATCATACGAACTTGCTTGCGTGATCAAATCGCCAGAATAACACCTATAACTACCAATTTAGCCACAAATCAAAGGAAATTTTCAAGAAAATTCATGAACTCAAAATTTCACAACCTAACGTCTGAATCACATCAAACCAATTCCGTTTCTCACAAAATTTGACAGACAAGTCGTAAATGCAGTGTTTGACCTATACAGAGTTCCGGAACCAAAATACAGACCAAAAAAAGTCAAACATTTCAAAGTAATTAATCCTTTAACTTTCAAATTTCAACAAAGTGCGAACTCGGGCTAGGGACTTCCGAATTCGATTCCAGGCATACGCCTAACGGGACAATCAAAATACAAGTCCGGATCTGTTTGCTCAAAACGTTGACCGAAGTCAACTCAAATGGATTTTAAGGCAAACATTTCATATTTTCTTAGTTTTTAACATAAAAGCTTTCTTGACTGTACACGCAAATCTAGAAATACTAAAATGAGGTATTTAAGGCTTCAAAACGCAGAATTAAGTTCTAAACATAAGATGACTTATTGGGTCATCACAAATATTGTAGAAATTCTTGACTTTGGATTAATTTATATGGATTTTAAATAATGCTAGAACTATTTGTTACACCTCATATTTTCATACGTGAAAGTACGCCATAACTAAATTGTTGAAATCTTGAAAATGAGATGTTACATCTCGCATTTTCGTATGTTAAAGTTTCGTCATAAGTTAATCGACGTAAGTTCATGAATGAGATTATTTTGAGATTATAAGCATTATGCTATTTCAAACAAGTGGTGAGTAAATTCGTGAAGGTGAGAGGGTAAGCTAATCGAAGAAAATGAATTTCGTCGAAGTTTGACATTTTGATATAAAATAAGGTCCAAGCTATAATACCCCATATTTTATGGATTAGTGCCCAACAAGGTACCACATGACCATGATAATAGAAATATAAAGTGTGTTAAAAGTGAGTGGTATTTTAAGTAATTTGAGATAACTCTTAATTACGTGGATAATTGGGTAATTAATTATTTTTATTACGTGATTTGTCGCAATTGACGTGTGTTAGAGGGATTGTCAAGAGAATTGGCTCAGGTATGTTAAGACTATCCCTTCTTTCTTTTTGTCATGATCCATACGATACAAACGAAATGAGCAAATGCACAACTTCCATAGATGACTCTATCCAAAGAATATTAGAGGTTCCTATGTTCTTGATTCCCCATATGTCTTATTATTCTATCGTTTGTTCCTGGGTCTCAGAAAATACGCAAGTTGATGAAGTTCATTTCATGATATTAATCTGAAGTATAATGGTCTTATGACGTTCCGAGAGATTTTATTGATGTACTTCTCATGCATTGCAGTCATTTATAATTGTACATTGACCCATTACCAAATGGCGTTATATATGTGTGTGTGTGTGTATATATATATATATATATATATATATATATATATATATATATATGTCACGCCCCAAAACTGAGGGACGGGACCGGCGCCTTACCGAGTGACCCGGTCAAGCAAGCCTGATTAGCCTTTCCTACCCGACTCGTTTCTCCCCCTTGTTTATAGCATACATTATTTACATGGGTTAGCAAGCGATAATTCAAAAGCATATATTCATAACATTAAGTCCATTTTCCTCCTTCACCATTACCAACATTAGATCTTTTAAAACATACATACTATTACAATATTTGAAAGATGGAATTACCATTACGAGTTAACCCAATAGCTACCCAAAACATACATGACCCACATGAGTGTCTATGGAGCCTCTAGCAATAAGGAAGATGGACATAATCCTGCCGGCGACAAGGCCCCGACTATAACAACATATATAAAAGAGAACAACATAGATTTATACACGACCCCGGGAGGAGATGGGGCTCACCAAGACTGCTGTAAGGAGGAGGAGAAGGCACCACTATCGTCGATCGGCGCTACCTGCTACAGAACCACCTACATACATTTAAAAGATGTAGCGCCCCCGGCAAAAGGGACGTTAGTTCCATTGAATAGTACTAGTATGTATGAACAAACTCTACTCTAGATAGAATAAACATCGAACATTTAGTATTGCAATTTGAGACATCAATAACAATCCACCAAAATAGGGGAAACACAAACAAGAGTCACCGTGTTTTCTAATCCCGTCTTGCTATCTTTTGGATAGTAGTTCTTTAAAGACAAGTGCCACAATTTCAATGTACCACCATGTCGTTATCACACGGAGTCCGGTCTCCGCCCGACCATCTAGGCCATCCCAAGTGAGTCCTTACAACATCATAGTTTCATAATCACCACCGTGACATCATCACGCGGAGTCTGGTCTCGGCCTGACCGACTAAGCCATCCTTAGTGAGACATTACCAACATCATAATTTCGATGCAATTAATACCATGTGTACAACATGGAGTCCGATCTCGGCCCGATCGGCTAAGCTATCATCACTATGGGACATACCACATCAACTTAATCTTTTAGTTCACATTTCTTATCATCATTTATTGCACAGTTCTTGGCACTTGGGCATATTTAGCCTTTTTATGTTACATTCCTCTCTCCAACCATATCATAAACTCATCTTTCAGACTAACTACAACAATCACATAAGAGGAGTCATACACATAGCAAAAGAAAGAACATGGTGATCACAATTCATACTTTCAATTAGATAACAACAAGGTAGTAACATAGAATAGCATGAAAGAAAAAGTTTCCCAACTTAACACATAGAACTCATTTACTCTTCAGGAAATCAAACAAGAGAATTCATACCGTATATTTTAGCACCAACTGTTTTATTCTATGAAGATTAGAGTTAGCCACATATCTTGATTTGGGATTTTTCCTTAAATTTCTACCACAATTCACCGGACCTTCTAGCACCTTCAATCTAGTTCACAATGTGGCATAATTGAACTTAGAATTAGGAATAATGATCATGTCTTGAACCCACTTGAGTATTCTATCAAATACTAGGTGTTCCTTTAGATTAAATGGCCTCTCTTTTAGTGAAATATTACTGTAAACCATTTCCCTTTACTAGATTATGACTAGTTGGTTACATGCATGCAATATTCCTACCCCCATATTCATGAACTGACCTAACCATGTTTCATTTTAACAAACATCTGGAAATTAAGGTTAGAAGCTTACCTCTTAGAGTGAAGAAATTTGTGTCCTACTTGATTAGTTCCAAGCTTGAGTGATGAAGGAGGATCAACTTGATGAAGTTGGGACTTTATCTCTCTAGAACCCACTCTTTCCTCTCTCTAATATATCAGAAAATAAGCTTAAAATGATGAGGAATGGGTTTTATATGGGTTTGGGGTCGGGGTATAAATATAAAAAAATGGATAGTCCAACATTTAGGACCTGGCTTTTTCTAGGCTTTATCTACCTAAAGCCTGGTCTGGCCTGGCTTTATCCAGGCTTTATCTACCTAATGTCTGGTCTGGCTTGGCTTTATCCGGGCTTTATCTACCTAATGCTTGGTCTGGCATGGCTTTATCCAGGCTTTATATACCTAAAGCCTGGTCTGGCATGGCTTTATCCGGGCTTTATCTACCTAAAGCCTGGTCTGGCCTGGCTTTACCCGGGCTTTATCTGTCTAAAGCCTAGTCTGGCTGCAACGAAAAAGTTTCAACTCCTCAGCGCATCGATCGACTTGAAACTCCGGAAGTACAATGTATTACCTACCTTGACACCACAAAACCATAAATTACATAGTGAAGTATTTCGGGGCCTTAAATTCTCCCCCACTTGGGATCATTCGTTCCCGAATGACGATCAAGGATTTACTATGTTTTGAATATACTATATGCCAACCCCAAAATTTAACCAACTCCTAATTTTTCTGAAAATTTTGCCAGAGTTTCCTTTGTAATTAGGCCTATCCACCTGTCAGAGAGCCCCCGAAACACACTTCAACGAGTTCCACGTAATTCAGTTAACATAATAACACACAAATGTAGTACAAATTAAGGATTCATAAGAGAACGAGGGATTAGGGGAGTGGGGTGTCTCTACACAATATGACATGTAATGCAATTATTTAGAGACAATCAACTTCATAAACGACTACCTGACTTATTCAAACAAATGGCGGTACTTCTTTTTCATTTCATTCTCCGCTTCCCATGTGGCTTCCTTGACTTGTTGATTCCGCCATAACACTTTAACCGAAGCAATTTCCTTGTTTCTAAACTTACGAACCTGCCTATCCAGAATAGCAACCGAAATTTCTTCATACGACAACTCTTCATTAACTTCAACGGTCTCAACCAGCATGATGGCAGACGGGTCTCCGATCACTTTCTTTATCATTGACAGATGAAACATCGGGCGTACCAATGACATTTTAGGGGGCAGCTCCAGCCTATATGCCACCTTTCCAATCCTTTGAGTGATCCTATACGGCCTGACATACCTTGGGCTCAATTTTCCCTTCTTTCCAAACCGCATGACCCCTTTTCATGGGAGGTACCTTCAAGAATACCCAATCATCTACTTGGAACTCCAAATCTCTGCGACAAACATCTAAATAGGATTTCTGACGGCTCTGAACAGTTTTCAACCGTTCCTTTATGACTCTAACCTTCTCCATAGCATGATGCACAAGATCCGGTCTCAACAGTTTGGCCTCTTCGACCTCGAACCACCCAATCGGAGACCTACACCTCCTACCGTACAAAGCCTCAAATGGGGCCATCTGAATGCTTGCGTGGAAACTGTTGTTGTAAGAAAATTCTACAAGTGGAAAATGATCATCCTAGATACCTTTAAAATCAAGCACATAAGCTCGCAATATTTCCTTAAGTGTCTGGATAGTCCGTTCTGCTTGTCCATCAGTCTGCGGGTGGAAGGTTGTGCTGATATTTACCTGCATTCCCAAACCTTGATGAAATTTCTTCCAAAGGTTATTTGTGAATTGGGCCCCTCGATCCGAGATAATAGAAACTGGAGTGCCATGGAGCCTGACTATTTCTTTGATATAGAACTAAGCATATTGTTCTGCAGTGTCGGTGTACTTGACTGGCAAGAAATGTGCTGACTTCGTGAGCCGATCCCCTATTACCCAAATTGAGTCAAACTTGCGTGGAGTGCAGCGTAACTCTACCAAAAATCCATATTGATCATTTCCCATTTCCACATTGGTATTTCTATAAGATGCGCCAACCCACCAGGACTCTGATGCTCGGACTTCACTTGCTGACAATTTGGGCACTTAGCCACAAAGTCCGCCACACCCCTCTTCATGTTATTCCACCAATAAACTTCCTTGAGATCGTGATACATTTTCGTAGAACCTGGGTGTACTAAATATCTAGAATTGGGATCCTCTGCCATTATCCTCCCCCGAAGGTCATCCACATCCAGAACACATAGTCTCCCTTGGCACCGCAACACACCGTCATCCTTGCTAAGTGAAAAAGTTGAGGTCCTGTGATTAAGAATTGTCTCTCTTAGCCGTGCCATTGCTGGATCATTGAATTGCTTTTCCTTGACTTCCGCCACAAGCAAAGATTCAGCTCCGTTATGTACCACAACATTCCCTTCGTCTGAAGTCGAAAGAAAAACCCCAGACCGGCCAACTGGTAAACCTCTCAAGCCAACGGCCTCTGACCTGCTTCTAAGTAAGCCAAACTACCCATGGATTTTCGACTAAGAGCGTCTGCCACCACATTCGCTTTCCCTGGATGGTACAAGATATTCATATAATACTCTTTGAGAAATTCCAACCATCTCCTCTACCTTAAGTTTAATTCCTTCTGTTTGAATAGAAACTGGAGACACTTGTGGTCTGTGAACACGTCCACATGGACCCCATAAAGATAGTTCCGCTATATTTTCAATGCAAAGATAATTGCTGCAAGCTCCTAATCATGCGTCGGATAATTCTTTTCGTGATTCTTAAGCTCCTTGAAGCATATGTTATAACCTTACTGCATTGCATCAACACATACCCAAGACCAACCCTTGAAGCATCACAATACACCACAAACCACTGTGTACCCTCTGGAAAGGTCGACACTGGCGCCGAAGTCAATCTTGATTTCAATTCCTGGAAGCTCCTTTCACAAGCGTCGGACCACTGGAACTTGACCGCTTTCTGCGTCAGCTTAGTCAATGGGGAGGCGAGGGTAGATAATCCTTCCACGAACCTGCGATAATATCCAGCTAAACCCTATAAACTGCGAATCTCTATCGGGGTCGTTGGTCTACGCCAATCCTTCACAGCTACGATCTTTTGGGGATCAACCCGAATCCCTTCCCTCGAGAAAACATGGCCCAAAAGGTAACTGATTCTAGCCAAAATTCGCATTTTGAGAACTTTGCATACAACTGGTACTGATGAAGAGTCTGCAGAACTGCCCTGAGGTGATTAGCATGATCTTCCCGACTTCGCGAATAAACAAGGATATCGTCGATGAAGACTATCACAAAAGAGTCAAAAAATGGCTTGAAGACCCGATTCATAAGGTCCATGAAAGCTGCTGGGGCGTTGGTTAGCCCAAAAGACATTACCAAGAATTCAAAGTGCCCATACCGAGTCCTGAAGGCGGTCTTAGGGATATCCTGCTCCCTGATCTTTAGTTGTTGATACCCGGACCGCAAATCAATTTTTGAGAAGAACCTAGCACCTTGCAATTGGTCGAATAAATCATCTATCCGAGGCAATGGGTATTTGTTTTTTATTGTGACCTTGTTAATCTGCCGGTAGTCAATACGCGTTCGCAGCGATCCATCATTCTTTCTGACAAAAAGGACCGGTGCGCCCCAAGGCGGCACACTTGGCTGAATGAAACCCTTTTTTAGAAGATCCTTCGGTTGCTCCTTTAACTCCCTCAATTCCATTGGCGCCATCCTGTAGGGTGGAATAGATATTGGCTGCGTGTCTGGCAATACATCAATCCCGAAATTGATCTCTCTGTCTTGTGGAATCGCAGGAAGCTCATCCGAAAAAACATCAAGGAATTCATTCACAATAGGCATGGACTACGGAGCTGGCACCGCAGAAGTGGTGTTCGCAACCTGGACCAAATGGTAGATGCACCCCTTTCTGATCATCTTCGAGGCCTTAAGGTAGGAAATAAACCTACCTCTCAGCATAATATTATTCCCCACCCACTCAATAGCTGGTTCATTAGGAAACTCAAGCCTCATAATTATGGTTCTGCAGTCGAGTTTAGAAAAACATGAATAGAGCCAATCCATCCCCATTATTACATCAAAATCAACCATTCCTAGCTTAATAATATCGACCGTGGTATCCCGACCACATACCGTGACAACACAATTCCTATAGACTCGCGCGGCCGTAATAGATTCACCAACCGGAGTTGACACTGAGAACGACTCATGAAGTTGTTCTAGTTCTATCCCAAAACCTGAAGCAATAAAAGGAGTAACATATTACAAAGAAGACCTGGGATACCACGACCGTAATAGCTGCACCACGCCCTACTAGTGCTGGAGGGCCTCGGTCTGGAGGGCGTGCTGAGGATGTAGCAGCTGATGAACCAGATGGTTGGGCAGAGGCCCTACCTGTGCCTTGGCTGGACGCACGACACTTCCTCTGAATATGTCCCCTCATCCCACATCCGTAACATATTGGCATGTCCATGTAACAGGGCCTAGTGTGAAACTTCCCACACCTAGGGCATAGGACCCTCTGCTGCTTCTGGAATCCCCTCCTGATCGACCCTGCTGGTGGAACCTCCTGCTACCTGAACCGAGCCCAAAGCGGCCTCCCTACTGATAATGATGCCCTGATGGTGGGGCACTAGCTGAAGACTGACCATACGACTGAGAGGGCCTTGATGACCCTTCTCGAGGAGCTGGTCTCCCACCTTCGAATGAACCCCAAGGTTTCCCGCTGACCGGGCCCTACTACCACCTTCTCGATCCATCCCTATATTTAATTTTCGAGCCTCTTTATCCTGGGTGAATCCCACAATATTCCCATAATTCATGTCAGAATATATGGAAGTTGTGGCAACTTCATTGATAACCAAGGGACCAAGGACCTGCACAAACCGACGAACTCTAGCCTCCATAGTTGGAATCATATGAACAACATACTTAGACAGGCACACAAAATCCATATGGTACTCCCACACACTACTACTACCTTGTTTGAGGACCTCAAACTCTGAAGCACGAGCTGCCCTAGACTCGTCGGGCAAGAAATGGTCTATGAAGGCATCTGCAAACTCACTCCACCTCGCCGGAGAGCTCCCCTCCTCACGGGAATCTTCCCACATCTCGAACCAAGAATATGCCGCCCGTTTCAGATGATAAGAGGCCAACTCTACTCCCTCCATTTCAGTAGCACGCATAACTCGGAGGGTCTTGTGCATCTCATCAATAAAGTCCTGAGGATCAGCCTTGGGGTCGGTACCTGTAAACTCTGGAGGGGCTAACCGAAGGAACCTGTTAACCTTGGAACCGGAAAAGTCTCCTTGTCCTCTAGAGGAGGTGGGGTAAATGTTGGACCTATGGGCTTGAGAAGCCACTAACTGAGTCAGCATCTGAATAGCTCCCCTAATGTCCCCATCAGAAGTACCGGGACCAGAAGTTGGGCTGGAGGAGAATCAGGATTATCAGCGGGAGGGATTGTAGCACCCTCCATTGGAGTTGGAATTGGAATGGTCTGGCCTGGAGTGCAGGAGTCAGGTTGATTTATGATCGGGGAATTATCCTCACCCCCAGCATCAGATTTGGAATTTATGGCCACTCCTAGGGTGGCATTAGCCTCTAGGCCGAGTCGAGCTTTCTTCCTGGGTGCCATTTACTGAAAGTTGAAACAATGCACGAGTTAGAGAGAAACAACCTCACTTTTCACTCCATCGCACGATATAGAATAACAATGAATGGTATTTTTCCTAATTGTCCAAGCAGGCCCCTAATTATAGATGTGGTCGACAACACACCGATAAGAAGGGCTCTGCTAGACATGGCTTCGAGACATCCTAGGACACTTTTAAAACCTTAGGCTCTGATACCAAGTTTGTCACGCCCCTAAACCGAGGGACGGGACCAGTGCCTAACCGAGTGACCCGGTCAAGCAAGCCTGATTAGCCTTTCCTACCCGACCGTTTCTCCCCTGTGTTTATAGCATACATAATTTACATGAGTTAGCAAGCGATAATTCAAAAGCATATATTCATAACATTAAGTCCATTTTCCTCATTCACCATTACCAACATTAGATCATTCAAAACATACATACTAATTACAATATTTAAAAGATGGAATTACCATTACGAGTTAACCCAACAGCTACCCAAAAAATACATGACCCACATGAGTGTCTACGGAGCCTCTATCAATAAGGAAGATGGACTTAATCCTACCGGAAACAAGGCCCCGGCTATACCTTGAAATAGAACAATATATACAAAAGAGAACAACATAGATTTATACACGACCCCGGGAGGAGATGGGGCTCACCAAGACTGCTGTAAGGAGGAGGAGAAGGCACCACTATCGTCGATCGGCGTTACCTGCTACAGAACCACCTACATCCATTTAAAATATGTAGCGCCCTCGGCAAAAGGGATGATTGTACCATTGAATAGTACTAGTACGTATGAACAAAGTCTACTCTAGATAGATTAAACAACGAACATGTAGTATTGCAATTAGAGACATCAATAACAATCCACAGAAATAGGGGAAACACAAACAGGAGTCATCATGATTTCTCATCCCGTCTTGTTATCTTTTGGATAGTAGTTCTTTAAAGACAAGTGCCACAATTTCACTTTATCACCGTGTCGTTCTCACACGGAGTCCGGTCTCCGCCCGACCGGCTAGGCCATCCCAAGTGAGTCATTACAGCATCATAGTTTCATAATCACCACCGTGACATTATCACGCGGAGTCCGGTCTCGGCCCGACCGGCTAAGCCATCTCTAGTGAGACATTACCAACATCATAATTTTGATGCGATTACCACCATGTGTACAACATAAAGTCCGATCTCGGCCCGATCGGCTAAGATATCATCACTATGGGACATACCATATCAACTTAATCCTTTAGTTCATATTTCTTCTCATCATTTATTGCACAGTTCTTGGCACTTGGGAATTAGCCCTTTTTATGTTACATTCCTCTCTCCAACCATATCATAAATCATTTTTCACATTAACTACAACCATCACATAAGAGGAGTCGTACGCATAGAAAAATAAAGAACATGGTGATCACAATTCATACTTTCAATTAGATAACGGCAAGGTAACATAGAATAGCATGAAAGCAAAAGTTTCCCAACTTAACACATAGAACTAATTTACTCTTCAGAAAATCAAACAAGAGAATTCATATTGTATATTTTAGCACCAACGGTTTTATTCTATGAAGATTAGAGTTATCCAAACATACCTTGATTTGAGATTTTTCCTTAAATTCTACCACAATTCACCGGACCTTCTAGCACCTTCAACTAGTTCACAATGTGGCATAATTGAACTTAGAATTAGGAATAATGATCATGTCTTGAACCCACTTGATCATTCTATCAAACACTAGGTGTTACTTTAGATTAAATGGCCTCTCTTTTAGTGAAATATTACTCTAACCCATTTCCTTTTACTAGATTATGACTAGTTGGTTACATGAATGCAAGATTCCTACCCCCATCTTCTTGAACTCACCTAACCATGTTTCATTTTAACAAAAATCTGGAAATTAAAGGTTAGTGTGATAGAAGCTTACCTCTTAGAGTGAAGAAATTTGTGTCCTACTTGATTAGTTCCAAGCTTGAGTGATGAAGGAGGATCAACTTGATGAAGTTGGGACTTTCTCTCTCTAGAACCCACTCTTTCCTCTCTCTCTAATTTATCAGAAAATAAGCTTAAAATGATGAGGAATGGGTTTTATATGGGTTTGGGGTCGAGTTATAAAGATAGAAAAATGGATAGTCCAATATTTCGGGTCTGGCTTTATCCAGGCTTTATCTACCTAAAGCATGGTCTGGCCTGGCTTTATCGAGGCTTTATCTACCTAAATCCTGGTCTGGCCTGGCTTTATCCAGGCATTATCTACCTAAAGCCTAGTCTGGCCTGGCTTTACCCGGGCTTTATCTACCTAAAGCCTGGTCTCGCTGCGACGGAAAATTTTCAACTCCTCAACGCATCGCTCGACTCGAAACACCGAAAGTGCAATGTATTACCTACCTTGACATCACAAAACCATAAATTACATAGTGAAATTTTCTAGGGCCGTACAATATATATATATATATATATATATATATATATATATATATATATATATATATATATATATATATATATATGTATGTATATGTATATGTATATGTATATGTATATGTATATGTATATGTATATGTATATGTTATGGGATATGGGAAAAGGTTACGGCGTTATATTCGCACCACCACCTTGATCAACTGGTACACATTGATGATTGCCCACAGTGGCCGAGATGATGTGATGGGATGCCCTTAGAGGCTTGATGATGTTATGAACGCATATACTTATGCAAGGTATGACATTTAAACGCATATGCATGACATTATAAGCATTAAATGATTCATAGAGCTATTCAAACATACATGTCGAGTCTTTTACTCCATGTTTCTCTCATGTCTATTAATTACTGATTTTCATTCCTTACATACTCGGTACATTATTTGTACTAATGTCCCTTTTGCCTTGGGACACTGCGTTTCATGCCCGAGGGTCCTGGTAGACAGGTCGAGAGTCCTCCAAGTAGGCCATCACCTCAGCGGAAGATGTTGGTGCGCTCCATTTGCTCCGGAGTTGCTTATTTGGTCAGTATAATTTGGATGTGTATTGTTTAGTATGGTGGAACCCTGTCCCGAGCTTTATGATACTTAAGTACTCTTAGAGGCTTGTAGACATATGTCATGTACGTAAAAGATTGTATGGCCTTTGTCGGCCTATGTTCAGTGAACGAGTGATCATTTTGGGCTTATAGGCATGTATGTCTTATGTATAAGTTGGTATTACATGTTTGATTCTAGTTATCCCACAACTGCCCTTCCATCGTATTTACTTATGATAGTATGATACGAAAAGATACGTTATGTTAGTACTCAGTTGAGTAAGGTACCAGTGCCCGTCGCGGCCCATCGGTTTGGGTCGTGACAAAAGTGGTGTCAAGAGAGCTAATGGTTTCTCTAAGTTATAAAGAGCTCAGTATAGCCTGAATGAACTTAAAGGAGTCTAAGACTAGTAGAATTTAGATGATATGAAATGCTTCCCTAGTAGTAGAATGAGGGCGTAATTATGATAAATAAGGGATGACGTTTGGGCCTTCGCTTGAGTAACTATTTGAAGAAAAGAAAAGGGGATTTCATGAATTGTACAAGATTAAAATACCCACATAAGGAGAATCACGTTGGGATGATATGAAATATAGTTACAAAAGCATGGTATCGCCCCAGGTGGATCAGTCTAATCATTTCAGATGTTCCCCGATGAGACGTGAGCCCTAGCGACAGTATTACATAAAAGGCCAAGTTATCAATGTGTTGAATCAAGTCACTGAATGGTTTTGAAGAATGACAAATGTCCTCACAGTTGAACCAGGTCCATCATAGAATACATAGACATGCAGCCTGAATGGCACGAGAAGAGTTCACACGCAGGAGATAATCACCATATTTAAATTAAGGGGTTATCTCCTAAGCGAAAAGATTGCAAAGTGATAGGGAGATGGAATTTATATTCAGGTAGGACAGAATCAAGATAGGGGAGGATCAAGGAAGTTGAGATCAATTCAAAATCTTCCACCACGGAAGAGTTGCATCAGAATTCTACTTCAACGTCTCAACTACTGATATTACATATTGTCAAAGTGTTCTTGCTCAAGGGTGCGCACAAATATAGAAGTGAAACAAGAATTGAGAGCAAAATTACCAGCTCGAAGAACCAGTTTCATCTATTATCTTTTGAGTCTATTTATTTGTAGTAGGTGATTACAAATTGTATCTTTCAGCTTTATCTAGAAACAATTGTAATAGGTACACAGTATTCAAGTTAGAGTTAACTTGAAGTTTTGTCGCAATTAGCTAGAGGCTAGTTTGCGACAAGGGGGATTAGAGTTAGTCCTTAGGTTTACAAAAGAGTTTATTTTATAAATGTTGTTTGGCTCATTGACATAGTGAAGAGTTTGGGAAAATCCTATTGGGAAGTAGGTCGTGGTTTTTTCACCTTTTCAGCCAGGTGTTTCCACGTAAAATTGTTGTGTTCTTTTATTTCTGCAATTATTATTTCACAAACTGTAGAAGTTGGAACACCTAGAAGAACCTGGTTCTTCTATAACGACAGCACTCAAAAATTGGACACCACACAAATCACCCCCCTCCCCTCTTGTGTGGTATTGACGTATAAAACATCAACTGATATCAGAGCAGGTTATCCTTGAAGAGGTTAACACCTTAGGAAAAGATCAAAATGAGTGCACCACCTGGGAACTAGGAAGGACAATCAACTGCTAGGCCTCCACTCTTCAACAGGCAATACTACTCCTGGTGGAAGAACAGGATGAAGGATCACTTAATTGGGGAAGACTATGAACTATAGGACGTAGTCACTGATGGTCCTTTGGCTACTATGAAAAAGACCGCTGAAGGAGTAGACGTGCCAAATACAAGAGGTGATTGCACTGCTGAAGACATAAGAAAATGAGAGAAGAATGTTAAGGCCAAAAAGCGGCTAGTGTGTGGACTTAGTCCAAACGAGTATAGTAGAATTCAAAGATGCACCACTGCCAAAGAAATTTTAGATACCTTGCAAGTAGCTCATGAAGGAAAACCTCAAGTGAAAAGGTCAATAGGTACTCTACTATACTCCCAATATGAAAACTTCACTATGAAGGAAGGCGAGCCAATCCAAAAGATGTATACAAGGTTCACAACACTGACCAATGAACTCAAGTCTCTTGGAAGGGTAATTCTTGAAGAGGACAGGGTTGAGAAGATCTTGACTAGGGTCTTGCCAATTTCCTTAGAAAGCAAGATCACGGCTATCCAGGAATCCAAAAACATGGCAACCCTCAAGTTGGACGAACTAATTGGAAATCTCACTGCCTATGAACTCAGAAGGTAGACAATAAAAATTGATGCTCCAAAGAAGGAAATAAGTCTAGCACTAAGAATCACTTAGGGAGAAGATTTGGAGGAAGATGAGATGGCCATGATCACTAAGGAATTCAGAAACTACCTCATAAGAAAAAAGGGCAACTCAAAAGGTGGAAACTACAACAAAGCAAAAGCTCCAGAAAAGCCAACCAATGAGGGATGCTACAAATGTGGAAAAACTGACCACCACATCAACAATTGTCCTTAGTGGGAAGTAGAATGGAAAAGGGAAAGATCTGAACGAAGGAACAGGAAGAAGGAACTGGTCCATCCCAAGAAAATCACAATTAAAGCAATGGTTGCTGCTTGGGGAGAAAGCTTAGATGAAGAATCAGAAGATGGTGAGGAAGAAGAACAAGCACTTATGAAAATTGGTGAATCAGATGAGGAATCATGTGAAGAACCAGAGGTAAGTATATCCCATCTCAAAAACAAGATTAAATTCCTATCCAAAGAAACACTCTCTGAGTTGCTACTTGATTTCATGGATGACTCTGAAGAAATAAATAAAGAGAAAGAACAACTGTCTAAGAAGTATGTAATATTAAAAGCAAAGTGTAAGAACCTGGAAATCGGAGTAAGTGAATCTGAAAAGGAAAAACTGCCTTGAGGAACCAGGTTCATCCACTTGAAACTAAGATCCTAGAGCTAAAATCTGAAAATTTAAAACTGAAACTAGGAACTAGCAAGAAGACAGTTGATCACTCTCAACTCATGTTAGAAGAGAATGTAGGAAAACTAAAGGATAAGATGTATAATAAAGATGAACAGATAATATTACTAAAAGAAGAACTTGGTAAGGTCAAACATGAGTTAGATCGAACATGCAAATGGAATAAATCCTCTGATGCCTTAACATGGCTTAAAGAAAATGATAGTAGCAATAGAAGAGGACTTGGATCTGGAAGTCAACTGCCAAAATGGGATCCCAAAAGCAAGTATCTCACTCTTCCTGAGAACAAAATTTTCACCCACTGTGGTAAGATTGGTCACTACAAAATTGAATGCACTGCAAAAGGGCAGGCCAGACGAAGGAATGAAAGTTTTGTTCGAAAGAAAAATTGCTTACCAAATTGGGCTAGAAAAATCTTAATTCATCCTTTATCTCATGGAAAAGGACCCAAAATTGTTTGGGTCCCTAAGACTAACCCTTGATTTCATTTTTTAGGTTCAAGTGAGAGGAAGTATCCAAATATGGTACTTGGATAGCGGCTGCTCAAAACATATGACAGGGAATAAGGAACATTTCCTTTCACTTGAAAACCTCAAAGGAGGAAATATCTCCTTTGGAAATGGGAAGAAAGATGAAATTATTGGGGTTGGTAAGGTAGGTAAGGATGACACACGTTCCATTGAGAATGTGTACTTGATAGATGGCTTGAAATATAGGCTGATCAGTGTGTCACAACTGTGTGACAGAGGTAACCTGGTTGCATTCACTTCCACTAAATGTTTTGTGATTAATCTTCTTACTGACAAGATTGTCTTGCAGGGAAAAGGAGTGAATAACATCTATGCCATAGACCTGTCCACACAATCAGAAAATGAACTCACATGTTTAAGTGTGTTGGACAGTGATCCCCTCCTTTGGCACAAAAGACTTGGTCATGCAAGTCTAAATCTGCTTAACAAACTAGTCTACAAGGACTTAGTGGTAGGGATCCCTAACATTAAGTTCAAGGAAGACAAAGTCTGTGAGGCATGTGCAAGGGGGAAGCAGGTAAGATCCTCATTCAAAAGCAAGAAATTGGTCAGTATCACTAGGACATTGGAACTGGTCCATATGGACCTATGCGGTTCTATGAGAACCTTGAGCAGAGGTGGTAAGAAATATGTTATGGTGCTAGTTGATGACAACTCCAGGTTTACCTGGATTTTTTTCCGAATATCTAAAGATGAAGCATTTGATATGTTTACTTCATTTGTTAGAAAAACTCAAAAGCCGTTAGAAAATCAACTTGCATCAATAAGATCTGATCATGCTACTGAATTTGAAAATGCAAAGTTTGCTGAATTTTGTGATGAACACGACATAAATCACAACTTCTCTACCCCTAGAACTCCACAACAAAATGGAGTTGTTGAAAGAAAGAACAAAACTCTTGAAGATATGGCCAGAACCATGCTTCTTTCTAGTAAATTACCCCATAGCTTCTGGGAAAAGGCAATAAACACTGCATGCTACATAATAAATAGATGCATGACCAGACCACTTGTAGAGAAAACTCCCTATGAATTACTTAAAGGGATAAAGGCACACATATCCCACCTTAGGGATTTTGGATGCAAGTGTTTTCTGCACAATAATGGCAAAGCCTCCCTAGGTAAATTTGATCCCAGAAGTGATGAGGGAGTATTCTTGGGATATTCATCACATGGTAAGGCTTATAAAGTATATAATAAAAGAACTATGTGTGTAGAAGAGACTGTGCATGTTGTCTTTGATGAAACTAACATTCTCTCTAACAGAAAGGAACCGGAAGATGAGGAGATTGGACTGGTCAGAAGCAGTGATCAAACTGGAGAAAATATGGAAGAAGGAACAGGTGATGGACCAGGTCCAAATACCCTAAGAAACACGACAGGGGGAACTCAACAGCAAACCTCATTGGGACTCTGTCACGACCCAAATCTTAACTCAGGTCGTGATGGTGCCCAACAGCGGGGTCAGGCAAGCCAACATTTAAACTACTACGGTTCCTTCTCATTTGCCTTAAACATATCAATATATATATATA
>ML258000.1:0-17907 GCA_005239495.1 Nicotiana undulata | reverse complement strand
TTATATAAATATATATATATATATATATATATATATATATATATATATATATATATATATATATATATATATATATATATATATATATATACTAAGTTACAAGCTTAGATTTTTAATCGATTAGGAGTAATCATCTAGTTTTAAACAAAAACAGTCATAAATGAGGTGTGAGTCCAAACTATGCATATATGTATGGACATAATCTACACAATCCTACGTTTGTGCCAGAAACTAGTGTCACGAGTATCACGGGCATACTAACTAGATATACAAAAGATTGAATATACAATCCCACTGTCTGAAACAAATAGACGGGAACATAAGCAAAAGAAACTCCATCGTGTTGCCTGAGGATCGCCAGGAGAAGCAGCTCACCGTGAAGTCAGGTCTGCTACAGTCAATATCTAGCTCTGGTCTGCTAACCAGATGCACCAGTCTCAGAACCTGTACAATTAAGTACAAAAGTGCAGCATGAGTACATAAATAAATATGTACCCAGTGAGTATCCCGTCTAATCTCGAAGAAGTAGTGACGAGAGGTCGACTTGACACTCACTAAGGTCCAATGGTATAATATATAATAGGATATAACGAAATACAGTAGGCATGTAAGACAGGGAGCAGCAAATGCGTATCAAGCACAAAAATCCAGGTAACTACTGAAAATAAATAACAATGTCCACTTTCCTTTCCCTCTAATATCTATCGAGCCAATATCCATGAAACAGTACCAAATAGTCATGCGCACACAGGAATAAGACAACCGGCTGGAGTTGTAAGGGAGGCATCTAAGTATTGCTTGGTCGTAAAGCTTCCCGCGCTCGCGAATCATACCAGCAACTCGGGTGCTGACACACACACACACACACACACACACACATACATACACACACACACACACACATATATATATATATATATATATATATACCGAATGTATCGATAAGCTTAGTAGAGACTACACTTGTGACAGGGATTAATTAACTGAGAATTCGGATGCAACCTTCCACCATTTTCATGCTAGTTCAAGAGTAAACAGCAACTCAAAGTACACCTAAAGATACATATAAGGCACATAGAAGCATGTTTGTGAGCCCTAAAGCTACCCGACATGACATAATAGTCGCTACGTGTGGACTCTCGTCACTTTGTACACACGTAGCCCCCAAAACAATTACACATAGCATACAAATCACCTATGGGGACAATTCCCTCTTACAAGGTTAGAAAGGAGACTCACCTCGTGTCAAATCTACCCCTCGGACCAAGGATGCGCCCGAAACTCCGAACTCTACACCCGAGGACTCACAACTAACCAAATATTGTACAAGTATATCAATTCATGTTCAAAGTAGGGAAATTATCCTATTTATTTAATAATTTCAACATTCTTGAAGAAATCCCAAAATTCACCCCCGGGCCCGCACGCTCGGATTCCAAAACTTTTCGAAGGAATCGATTACCCATAACCTAAGGATCATTAATATATAGTTTTTGTGTGAATTCATGTCAAATATCTTGGTAATTCTTCTAAATTTCAAAAAAAACTAGGTTTTTAATCCAACCCATGCTTTTTTCCTCTAATTAGCGTATCAATCCACCTAAAAGTTCAAGTATTCAACTTAAATTATAGTAGAAACCACTTAACTCTTAGTTGCTAGGTGAAATCCCCTCTTCGAAAGCTTCAAAAAGCGCCCCGAGTGAAGAAAAATGGCTAAAATGGGACTATGTCCTGTTTAAAACTAACACTGCCCAACTGCCCCTTCAGTGCGATCGCAGCTGGGGCAGTGCAATCGCGGAAGTCAACCGGTCAAGGTCCCTGAGTGGGGTATTGTGCGATCGCAGAGGGGACGTGCGACCGCAGAGAGCGAGTTGGGCCAGGCCTGTGCTATTGCAGGGAGGGGGGTGCGATCGCGGAGAACAAAAATGGGCCAGGCCATAAATCACCCCTGTGCGATCGCACAAGGCATTTTCCATACCCCTTCCAACTCTCCTGTGTGATTGCGCTAATACACCCGCGATCGCACTGAAGGAAACCAGTCAGTGAAAAATCTAGTGTTTTGAATTTAACTCTGGGGGGTCCAAAACTCACCCGAGCTCCTCGGGACCTCGTCCAAGGCACTGGAAAGTCTGTATTGATGATTTAGGCTCGCTCGAATTTTCGGAACGTGAAAAACAACAACGAAACTAAGAATTTGACCCCAAAACCAAATCAAATCAAACTTTGAACATAAAGTTCTAGAATTCGCTTTCAATGCGCCGAACCGACCTATACTACTCGGAATGACACCAAAATTTGCAAGCAAGTCATAAATGACATAAAGGAACTATTCCCGATCTCAGAATTCTGTTCGGACCTCGGTAACGCAAAAACACGTTCCACACCTAAATTCTAAAACTTAGGAATCATTTTTCACTATTTGGCGCTGAAACACTTTCGGGTCATCCAATACACATTCCGAACATACGGCCAAGTCCGAAATCATCAGACGAAGCTAATGGAACTGTCGGAACTAAATTCCGAGGCTGTTTGCTCAAAATGTTGACCAAAGTCAAACTTGACCAAAAAGGCCACCCTTAAGGAACCAAGTGTTCCTATAGCACTCTAAACACTTCCAAATCCCGAACCACCGGTCCCCGCAGGTCACAAATCATCATAAGCCGCTATGGGAAGTCTTATTTAGTGGAACAGGGTCCTAATACGCAAAACGACCGGTCGGGTCATTACATTCTCCCCCTCTTAACAAACGTTCGTCCTCGAACGGGTCTAGAATCGTACCTGAGGTGCTGAAAAGATGTGGATTGTTCCTCCGCATGTCCTCCTCGGACTCCCAAGTCGCCTCTTCAACTGGTTGGCCCCTCCACTGGACCTTCACGGCAAAAACCCTCTTGGATCTCAACTGGCGGTCCTGCCTATCAATAATAGCAACTGGCTCCTCCTCGTAGCCCAACTTCTCATCCAACTAAATAGTGTTGAAATCAACCACGTGAGAAACGTCGGCATGATATTTCCGGAGCATGGATAAATGAAAGACCGGATGAACTCCTGATAAACTGGGAGGTAGATCTAGCTCATAAGCAACCTCTCTGATCCGCTTCAACACCTCGAAAGTACCTATAAACCTTGGGCTCAGCTTGCCCTTCTTCCCGAATCTCATAATGCCCTTCATCGGCGAGACCTTCAGCAGAACCTTATCTCCCTCCATAAATGCTACATCACACGCCCTCTGATCCGCGTAACTCTTCTATCTGGACAGTGTTGTGCGGAGCTTCTCCTGAATTACCTTCACCCTCTCCAAAGCATCTCTCACCAGATCCGTGCCATATAACTTAGCCTCACAAGGCTCAAACCACCCGATAGGAGAACGGCACCGTCGACCATACAAAGCCTTAAATGGATCCATCTCGATGCTGGACTGATAACTATTATTGTATGCAAACTTAGCCAAAGGCAAGAACTGGTCCCCTGACCCCCAAAGTCAATCACAAAGGCCCTGAGCATGTCCCCCAATATATGAACTGTACGCTACGATTGGCCATCAGTCTGAGGGTGAAATGTTGTGCTGAGATCTATCTAAGTGCCCATCCCACTATGCAATGCTCTCCAGAAGTGCGAGGTGAACTGAGGACCTCGATCTGATATAATGGACACCGGCACACCGTGCAACCGGACTATCTCCCGAATGTAGATCTGGTCTAGCCTCTCAGAAGTATAAGTAGTAGCCACAGGAATGAAATGCGCCGATATGGTCAATCTATCAACAATGACCCAAACCGCGTCCACCTTCCGCAAAGTCCGAGGCAACCCAACCATGAAGTCCATAGTGATGCGCTCCCACTTCCACTCCGGAATGGGCATCTGCTGAAACAGGCCTCCTGGTCTCTGATGCTCATATTTGACCTGCTGGAAATTAAGGCACCTAGCCACATACTCCACAACGTCCTTCTTCATCCGCCTCCACCAGAAGTGCTGCTTTAAATCACGATACATCTTCATAGCACCAGGATGAATAGAGTACCGAGAACTGTGTGCCTCTGCTAGAATCCTCTCCCTCGGGCCATCAACATTGGGAACACATAAACGACCCTGAAGTCTCAGAACACCATCCTCACCCATAATAACCTCCTTGGCCCCACTCTGGATCACTGTCTCCCGAAGCTCCGCTAAGCACGGATCATCAAACTATCGAGCCTTAATCTCTCCCAATAATGAAGACTGAGCAACCATATGTGCAAGAACTCGACGAGGCTCCGAAAGATCTAACCTCACTAGTCGATTAGCCAAGGACTGAATGTCAAAGGCTAGAGGTCTCTCCTCAGCTGCAATGTAGGCCAAGCTACCCATACTCTCTGCCCTCCTGCTCAAGGCATCCGCTACCATATTTTCCTTGCACGGATGATAAAGAATGGTGATATAATAGTCCTTCAACAACTCAAGCCACCTGCGCTGCCTCAAATTAAGATCCCTCTACTTAAACAAGTGCTGCAAACTGCGGTGGTCTGTATAAATCTAACAAGACACTTCATACAAGTAGTGCCTCCAAATCTTCAAAGCATGAACAATCGACGCCAACTCCAAGTCGTGCACAGGGTAATTCTTCTCATGAACCTTCAGCTGGCACGAAGCATAAGAAATAACTCTCTCGTCCTGCATCAACACACATACCAACCCAACGCGTGAAGCATCGCAATACACAGTATACATTCTAGAACCGGAAGGCAATGTCAGAACTGGTGCTGAGGTCAATGCTGACTTGAGCTTCTGAAAGCTCACCTCACACTCATCGAACCACTGAAACAGGGCATTCTTCTGAGTCAATCTGGTCAATGGAGCTGCAATAGAAGAGAACCCCTACATGAATCGGCGGTAATAGCCTGTTAGGCTCAAAAAGCTCCTGATCACTGTAGCTGAAGTAGGACGCGGCCAACTCTGAACTACCTCAATCTTCTGAGGATCAACCTTGATACCCTCTCTGGATACCACATGCCCCAAGAATGGCACGGAATCTAACCAGAACTCACACTTGGAGAACTTAGCATATAACTTCTATTCCCGCAAGGTCTAGAGCACAACTCTCAAATGCTGCTCATGCTCACCCAGGCTCCGCGAATAGATCAAGATGTCATCAATGAAGACAATGACGAAGGAATCAATATACGGCCTGAACACCCTATTCATCAAGTCCATGAGTGCTACTGGAACATTAGTCAAGCCAAAGGACATCACCAGGAACTCATAATGGTCATATCTGGTACGAAATGCAGTCTTCGGAACATCTGAGGCCCCAATCTTCAACTGATGATAACTCGATCTCAAATCAATCTTAGAAAACACACGAGCACCCTGCAACTGGTCAAACAAATCATCGATGCGCAGCAGAGGATACTTGTTCTTAATGGTCACCTTATTCAACTGGCGGTAATCAATACACATCCGCATAGACCCATCCTTTTTCTTCACAAATAGAACTGGAGCACCCCATGGCGATACACTCGGCCTGATGAACCCCTTGGACAAGTGGTTGGGATTGTTTTGAATGTGAAAGGGTCCGCGCTTGGGATTGTTTTGAAACCTCCAACGAGCAATGTTATTAGACAATCAATTAAAACTACCAAATTGACTAACAACGAGGCCGGGTATGAGGCTATGATTGCAGGTCTCAAACTAGCTAAAAGCTTGGGAGCGGAAGTCATTGAAACTAAATGTGACTCCTACTGGTAGTTAACCAGGTAAACGGAATCTTCGAAATTCGAGAGGATAGGATGCATAGGTACTTAAACAAATTGCAGGTCACCTTGCACCGCTTCAAAGAGTGGACTCTCCAGCATGTACCTCGAGAACAAAATGTTGAGGCCGATGCATTTTCCAATTTAGGGTCATCGATCGACGAAGATGAAATCAGCTCGGGGACTATCGTCCAACTCTCGAGATCTGTAATCAAGGAAGGGCATGGTGAAATTAATTCTACAAGCTTAACCTGGGATTGGAGAAACAATAATCGAATATTTGAAGAATGGGAAGCTACCGTCGGATCCCAAAGAATCGAGGAACTTACGGACCAAAGCCGCTCGATTCACATTAGACGAAGACGTAACGTTATACAGAAGAACATACAATGGACCATTGGCGGTATGCTTGGGACCGGGAGATACTGACTATGTTCTGCGAGAAATCCATGAAGGCACTTGTGGAAACCATTCTGCCGTCGAATCATTAGTTTGAAAGGTCATCAATACTAATTGGAGAGCATGGAAAAAGACTCTAAGGAGATCATTCGAAGATGCGACAAGTGTCAAAGATTTTCGCAAATGATTCACCAGTCCAGTGAACAGCATCATTAGGTCCTATCCCCATGGCCATTCATGAATAGGGAATGGACATCGTCGGTCCTCTACCATCGGCCCCAGGTAAAGCTAAGTTCATATTATTTATGACTGACTATTTCTTTAAATGGGTTGAAGCACAGGTCTTCGAAAAAGTTAGAGAAAAAGAAGTGATCAACTTCATATGGGATCACATCGCATGTCGATTCGGGATACCTGCGGAAATAGTATGTGATAATGGCAAGCAGTTTGTCAGCAGCAAAGTAACAGAATTCCTCAAAGATCACAAAATAAAGAGAATATTGTTGACACTATATCACCCTAGTGGGAACGGACAAGCCAAATCAACTAACAAGACTATCATCCAAAACTTGAAGAAAGGATAAACAAATCCAAAGGGAAGTGGAGAGAAAAATTACCCGAGGTTCTATGGGCGTATCGGACGACGTCAAAGTCCAGTACCGAATCAACTCCATTTTCTTTAGTATATGGCTCTGAGGCCTTGATACCGAACGAAGTCGGGGAGCCCAATGCCAGGTTTTGCATTGCAATGAAGAAATCGAACCACGAGGCCATGAATACCAGTCCCGTGTTGTTAGATGAAAGATAAGAAGATGCACTCGTTCGAATGTCCGCACAAAAGCAACGAATCGAGAGATATTACAACAGACTAACCAATCTTCGACACTTCAAAGTTAGGGACTTAGTCTTAAGAAAAGTCACCATCAATACTTGAGACCCTAATGAAGGAAACTCGGTCCTAATTAGGAAGGACCTTATCAAATCCTCGACATAGTCGGGAAAGGATCCTACAAACTCGGAACAATGAACAGCGAGCCATTGTCGAATAACTGGAACATATCACTCCGCAAGCGATACTATTACTAAGGTATGGTTTTCTCCTTTTTCATTTACCTAAATATTCGAAACTAACTTATTGCAGGTATCCGATCAAGAAATCGAGACCTCAGCTTTTAAAGTACGCGTTGCATCTAAGACCGGTTTTTATCCCGATGGGTTTTTTCGGCGAGGTTTTTAATGAGGCAACAACTATGTGCTACCCGAGGAGAATTCAACAGCATCCAAGGCTTCTTTACAATCAGCATCGAATACTGGGGGGAATCACCCTCGGATGTTATGTATTGATGGGTCTCGATAGGAAGAATTTTGTAATGGGCCAAACGGTCGAATGAACCGTGTCCATATAGATTAGCCGAGTCCCGACAACAAAACTTGTAAGCATGTATGAATAATACAAATAAGCACTCTCTTTTCTCGAACATCTCATATTTAAAGTAGAGTTTCTATTATACAAGTCATCTACTTACTATTATGATATATTGGACAAAACTAATACTTGTGAAAAATGGCTGAAGAGCCAAATACAAGCATACCTTGAAGCCAAATACAAGCATACCTCGAACACTCGGGGAATACCTACTCGAACTATCTAACTTCGAAATCACAAGACCTCAAAGAGGCACCCCTCTATATATAGGCCAAGGCCATCACACTCGGGGACTAACATTTCGAACAAGTTTGAAATGTTATTGAGAAACAAGTCCAAGAGACATGCCCGAAGGCTACGACCATATTAAAGACAACGGTCATATAAAAGGCTACAACCAAAATAATGCGGCTCAAAGAAGTCCGACTTCCGCCATAAATTAAAGGCCTTCACATACTTTGAAAAACCAGTTAAATAAGGCTACCCTCGGCAAAGCAAATAAAAAAGGGCTGCGATAAAATTAGCCCTCAAATAATTCAAAGGCTATGATAATATCAACCTTCGAAAAAAACCTCAGGAGGTATCAAATTATCTTAACACTAACGATTTAAGAAAAAATTGGGTTCCGATCTTTGAACCCTCAAAAAACCCAATGGCTACTGTTCAAGGATTCAAATTTAAGTATTATCTGTTGCTTTAAATTCCATGAAGATAGTTGACTGATCTATCTATGTGGCTATTTGGGTNCTAGGGTTCCAAACCTTCCCCTGAGCTCTAGAATCTATAAATACCTTTTCAACTCAAGAAATGCTAAAGCTATTTAGAGTTGGTATTTCTAACTAAGTCGGAAGGAGGGCTTTGGGCAAAGAGCAACTCGAAAGTACTTTACTTCAGTCCCAGTACTGAAAGACGTGACTTCAGGAGTGGATTTCGTAAGGAAAGACTTCGTTTACTTCCTGCAAATTGCTTATGTAAGAACTAGTAGAAAGAAAGGAATTTAAAATATATATATATATATGTTCTGGAATGTAGCCTGTTATCAGAAGAGATTTCATATGCGTATGAAGATTCATTAGTTGACTGTTACTTCTTCTATATGTCATTTGCAACGTCTTTTGGTAATTGATTCTATGAGCGCAGGTGACTCGTTTATCACCTCAAATAGTTATAATTTACGTTTCTCCCATAATTGGTATCCATAACCTTGGCCTTCGCAATAATCTCAAAGTGTAGGAAGAATAATCATGAACATCTAGTTTACTTTAGGTGCGATTAATAAATCATCGTGACTATGGGTACGGCTCATGTGGCATAGTCATGATACGTAATCTCCATTCGGGTTTGCATTTCATGCACCCCGACTCTAATTCCAAATAATAATAAAATCATATGTTGTAATCGCGGGTGCATTTCATGCGGCGCGGTTATGTTGTGTCCCAAAAAAAATAAGTTCACACCATCATGACTTATTTCAAGATAAATCCATAAATGTCAAAAGCGGCTAAAATTTAAAAAGGCTAAATACATGGTAGGCTAAAACACGTAAACAATCAGATAATTTAGGCAAAATAATAATAGTTAAGCGACCGTGCTAGAACCACGAAACTCGGGAATGCCTAACACCTTCTCCCAGGTTAACAGAATTCCTTACTTGGATTTCTGGTCGCAGACAAATCAAAATAGATTCAAAATTCCTCGGTTTGGGATTTTCAAAACAAAACGGTGTCCCGGAGCATCGTCAAAAATTCAGGTGGCGACTCTGAAATAATAAATAAATCCTAAATCCGAATAATGTTACTTAAAGTGGAAAAACTCCCTTATTACCCCTTCATTAATCCGGAGATAGTGAAAAAGGAGGTGTGACAGCTCTGGCGACTCCGCTGGGGATCAAGAACCCAGAATCTCTGGTTCAGGGTTCAAGAATTCGAGCTTATACAGATGTTTTATTTTGGCTTTCATTATCTGATTTTTACATGTTTAAATCTAACGTGCTAAATGCCGTTTTTTACCGCTTTGATATTATCTAAATTGTGTATAAATTATGCTGA
Organism: Nicotiana undulata; assembly: GCA_005239495.1. Lineage (NCBI taxonomy): Eukaryota > Viridiplantae > Streptophyta > Magnoliopsida > Solanales > Solanaceae > Nicotiana > Nicotiana undulata. The sequence continues at coordinate 8,308 of ML258000.1, read as the reverse complement.
AACCCTTCTTCTCTCTGAGTCTTCTAAATCAATCTAGGAAGTGTGCACTTCGTGTGACTTCTTTTCTGTTAGAGTCATCCAAATTTTAGAACGAGGTACGGACAATTTGCAAAGCCGGTGAAGCTTTTGTATTCCCAGTACGCTGACCCGACCTCGGCTCGAGTTGTCCGCTCGGGTAAGCCTGGTCTAGAACAAAACCTCAGGATTCAAACTTAGAATGACATAACCTCATGTCGGATCCCTAGTAAGTGCGTTGTTTGCATCAGGTTCATTTGACTTAGGGGACTCAACACAGGGGTTGGGTCCGCCTAGGACAAATGAACCCGAAATAAAGGACCATCCTGATGCATCTTACCTGCTATATGTGCATTATTTTATTTCGGCTTGCATGTTGACCAGCTTCTAGAATAAAAAAGAAAATAAAAAAAAACAAGAGTGCGAGGTAGTTATTCGAAATATGAAACTCTGTTTATAAAAAAGAACGAAAATAATTGAATGTCCTCAAAAGTCATGTTCCTCCGGTTCCGTCAAAACTGACCGAACTACGCGGATCTGATTCTCATCGGATGTGAGATATGTAGGCAAACCTCATCAGTTCCGACCCCAATATTAAAAAAATCCAAAAAATATTTTCCTTTACCTTCTTTAGGAGTATTTATTTTAGGAAATTCCAATCAAATAAGAGATAAAAATAAAAGTTTTAGAACCCTATATTTTTCCACTCGAAAAAAAAAAGAAAACAAAATCCAAATAATATTTTTCTACTTTTTTTTTATATAAGTCTTTTCCCAAAATTTAAAAAAAACAGAAATACAAAAAAAAATATTTTCTTTCTTCTTTAGAAGTCAGTCTTAAAAAAAAACAAAAATCCATATAACCATCATAATCAAACCTTCAAAGGGGAGAGAATGATGGTTGAGATTTTCACTAACATCGTGTTCTTTTTGCAGGGATCATTACTGGAATCATGACACCAATTGATTAAACTTTCATGGGTGGTATTAGCACCATGTGCTCATTCCCAGGAAGTAAAATCAGTGGTGAGCACAAGCAGTAAGGCTTGGAGAATCTCCAGTAGCTTATGGAAGACATGTTGGTTTTGGAATTTCAAATGTCGAAGGATTGGAATATGGAGGAGTACCTATTTCAGGAAGTACTAAAAACTGATTCAGATTCCTCAGGCCCCTCGTTTACATCTGTAGCCACAATTGCTTACACTGAGAGCAGCTCATACTTAACTTGGGATAAATTGAAAGGTCATTCCAATGCAAGAACGGAAGGCTTACCTCTTTGATCGAGTTGTGAATGTTACTCTTGGAGAGAAAGAAGAGCGGGAAATGCTGACTGGAATGCACACTGTTGTTGACATATTCTGTGTGGGATGTGGCTCTATTGTGGGGTGGAAATATGAAGTTGCATAGCAGAAAAGCCAAAAGTACAAGGAAGGAAAATTCATCCAGTTTAAGGTCTTAGGTCCAGATGGAAGCAGCTATTCATTAAGCCAAGATGCTCAGCATGAAGGAAGTGATACAAATGAACATTAGAGTAATCAAATATCTGTTTCAACTGTACATGCCCTCATTGAGAGAAGCAATCTCAAATTTCTATTAGTACATATAGACAAGTCTTGCCAGGATTATTTTAGAATGATCAATCCTCTCTGACATCATAAACAATTTTATAGGCTTTGACTTGCTTTGATAGGAATCTGATATTTAGCATTGGATTGAAGCTTTTCAGTATTCTGCTGAAGCATTTTCTTATTTTCCTTTGAAAGTTTGGTCAACTTTTTCAATTACATTCATGGATAAGGAGAGCAGTTATGAAATTTTATGTTATGTTAAAAAAAAATATAAATAAATAAATCCAAAAATATTTTCCTTCCTTTTTAAGTCTTTCATTCAAAAACAAAAATTAGGTAAAATAAATCCAATCAAAATCCAAAAAACAAGAAAAGAAAAGAAAAGTAATATTTTTTTAACCTTTTTAGAAGTCTTTTCTCAAAATTGCAAAAAAACAAAAAGAAAAAAAAAGATCAAAAATCTAAAAAGATATTCTCCTTCTTCTTTAAAAGTCTTTCTTCCAAAAATTCCAAAAAAGGGGGGGGGGGAGGGGGAGGGGGGTAAGTAAAAATATTTGCCTTCCTCCTTAGAAGTTTTTCTTTCGAAAACAAAAACAAAATTTAAAAAAAAGTATTTATTCTATTTTTCATTAGAAGTCTTTTTTTTTAAAATAAAGAAAAAAAACAAATCAAATCCAAAAACATTTTCCTTCTTTTAAAAAAAAAAGAGACTAAACGAATGAAGATCCAATAAAATATTTTCTTGTTACTTCTGAAATTTTCAAAATCCAAAACAAAAGAAAAAGAATATTTAGAGGTATTTCATCCAAAACAAAAATCAAATATAAAAAAGAAATCTACCTTTTTTCTTTAAAAGTCTTTTTTTCCAAAATTCTAAAACAAAGAAAAGGAATAAAAAATTCAAAAAAAGATTTATGGAAGTCTTTCTTTCAAAATTTTCAAAAAATAAAGAAGAAGAGAAGAACAAAAATCAATCAAAAATAAAAAATAATCCAAAAATTTTCTTTCTTATCCACGAGTCTTTATTTCATAACTTTGAAAAAAAAACAATCAAAAATCAATTCCAAATACAAGATTCCTTTATCTTGAAATAATTTTTTCAAAAAAAAAAAGGCAAAAAGAGAAATAATCAAATCCAAAGTCCAAAAAATATTTTTTCTTGCTTCTTTAGAAGTCTTTCTTTCAAACATTTCAAAAGAAAAACCAATTCAGAAAAGAAAAAAAAGCCAAAAATATTTTCTTTCTTCGTTTAAAGCCTTTCCTTCGGAAAGTTCAAAAAAGTTGTTAGTTTATTTACTTCATTCTCAATCTTCCCGAACTACACAAGATCTGATTCAAGCAGCGTCATGATACGTAGACAATCCCCATCGGATTCGATCATTCCATTAAAAAGAAGAAGTGAGAGAAAAAGAAAGAAAACAAAAAGAAAAAAAATGTTGAGATAAGAAAGTGAAAAAAAGAGTGACAAAATAATTGAGAAAAACGAAGAGCGAAAATAACAAAAAGAGAAAGGAAAAGAAATTGAGATATAGAAAATTCAAAAAAAAAAGGAGACAAAAATGAAAAGGGACATTTAAAGGCCGGGATGAAACATGCAACTGTTCAAACACATTGTAGAAACGTTTAACTGTTAGGTGCATTGCATCCCGACATGTGATTTCCTATATGTTAAATGTCTCAAAACTAACAATGTTGTTTGGTGTGCAAATTAGCCAGGTCTTGGTGGTTGGTTTTGTTGGTAGTCCGGTTTCCTATCCTTTACAAGATCCAAAGGTAGAGATGGCCTCCGCAAGTAATCTGCCAATCATCGGTGCTGAGGATAGCCCGTCATCGCTTATTCCGCAGCCGGAATTAGCAACGGCTGCAGAAAATAGAATGTTGCGTCGCCGCATGTTGAAAATGTGGGACGCCTGGTCTAACGGCAGGGAACCGCCAAGTGTAATCCCTTGTTTCCTGAGTTGATTCCCGGTTCAGATGGTCTTTCCAACACCATTGTGCCCAACCCACTCATCCCATGTGGGAACCCTCTAATACCATCTAATGGCCCTGGAATGCCTTCTGTGGATCACCTCCAGGGGCCGGATTCAAGGGCACCGCCAACAATGTTCATTGTACCTCCAATCTCCACTACGGCACATCCAACAGTGCCCCGGCCAAAACCATACCCTCAGCACCCGCAATATGAGTCTCCCATGGGTTAGCAAAGAACAATGAGAAACCCCGAGCAGGAAGAAATGGCTCGGAAGATGAGAAGTCTAGAGCAAAGCTTAAAGAACATGCAGGGTTTGAGTGGTCAGAAGAGTCTCTCCTACTCTGATTTATGCATGTTCCCACATGTTCACCTGCCAGTTGGTTTCAAGATGCCAAAGTTTGAAAAATATGACGGGCACAGAGACCCGATAGCTCACTTGAAACGATATTGTAACCATCTAAGGATGTTGGTGGAAAAGATGAGTTGCTAATGGCCTATTTCGGAGAAAGCCTCACCGGAATCGCTGTTGAATGGTATATGGATCAAGAAGTTACCCATTGGCATGTGTGGGACGATTTGGCTCGAGACTTTGTCCGCCAGTTCTAGTATAATGTGGATATCGCACCTGACGGGAACTCTTTGTCCAATTTGAAAAAGAAAAATGCGGAAAGCTTCGGCGAATATGCTGTCAAATGGCATGAGCAAGCTGCCAGGGTAAAGCCTCCCATGGACGAAACTGAAATGGTTACGGTCTTCCTACAGGCCCAAGAGGCGGACTACTTTCATAACATGATGTCTGCTATGGGTAGACCATTTGCTGAAGCTATCAAAATTGGGGAGATGGTCGAAAATGGTTTGAAAACAGGACGAATCTTGAGTCAAACTGCTTTTAAGGTTGCATCACAGGTCGTTCAGAATGGGTTAGGAGGTTTGATGAACAGAAACGAGATAGAAGAGGGAGCCATGATGGCTTCGAGTTCGAAGGGGGCTCGCGGGACATTCAACCAATCATATATGCTTCCTAAGGTCCCACAACATTGGGATCCCTATCAAGATGATGCTGCTTATGCCGTGGCACCGCCTCCATATGCGGTGATGAACGTGCAATCTTACACGGGGCCACAAAATTATACCTAAAATCGAGCTCCACTTCCCAGAAATCCCATGCTCACCAAGCTCCATATAATCCTCAATCAAATGTTACCCAATACAATACTCGCCCAAGAGAGCGTTTCCAAAAGAATCAGTTTACCCCTATTGGTGAATCGTACTCTAGCTTGTTCCAAAAGTTGGTCAGGACAGGTATGCTGCAGCCAGTGGCCCCAAACCGGCCAAACTTTGAGTCCCCCTCGCACCGGGCTGATGCTATATGTGAATACCACTCTGGAGAAGTGGGGAATAACACTGAAGATTGTTGGACTTTAAAAAGAGCAGTGAAAAACCTCATCGAGGTCCAGGCAATAGTGCTTAGGGATAAAGAAGACCCTAACGTGATGATAAATCCCCTACCAGCTCACATCGGGGCAGTAGTCGGAATGATTTGTGGCGATGAAGAATTTGATCCTGCACTGAAGGCCATTGCAGCCATTGCCGAGACAGAAGAAAAGCCAAAAACGGTCGCCAAGCCTGAGAGTTTCCCCTATCATATGGGAGTCTCGGTAGCCAGTCTTGCTATCCTTTCTGCGTCAGGATTATCTCAGGGTGTGATCCGGATGTTTTACTTTATTGTCTTACTTTCCGATGTAAACCCTTCTATCTTTAAACTTCAAAAAATTAATTTAAAAAAATCAAAAATCAAATGGAATCAATATTTCGTTTTCCAAGATTGTCTCTTTTCTTAATCTTGTCGCTTTGCTTACTCTACTTTCAGTTCTGTTTGAATGCATATTTCAATAACATGGCATGCTTGCGAACTTTATGCCCAGATCCTGAAAGGCTGTCAGACTTCGGAATGATGAATCAAGAATCAAAATGCAAATGAAGTTAAATCAAAGAAATAAAACAATGAATCGAAACAGCCAAAAGAAAATAGGTTCAGATTGAAAAGGTCCATACAGTACTACTGCCAAAAGAGTGTGTTTGTGCTTGAAATACATCAAAGAAAATGTCCTTGAAATAACTGTCAACGTAGGTGCAGTCAAAAGATCCTAAGACGATGTCAGACTTCGAAATAATGCAAATGAAGTTAGGACAAGAAAATAAAACAATGAATCGGAATAGCCAAAGGAAAATTGGTTCAAATTGGAAAGGTCCATACATTGCATCTAGAGTACTTCCAAAAGAGTGCGTTATACTTGGGGCTCGAAGAAAATTTCCCTGAAACAAATGTCAACGCAAGTGCAATCAAAAGGTAGTATGTTTGATCCTCCATATAGTATTAAATGTTCTCCGGTTGGGATGACGAAGGCTTTCATTCTCGCTACCCAAACACTATTACCCATTTTGCAAACCCGTTGAGCCGGTTACTCTTCTTTGATTACCCTCTTTGGAACCCGAAAGTGTTATTGGGAAACAAAAACAAAAAAAAAGGAGTTGATTGAAAAAAAAATGAAAAGGAAAGAGGAACAAGAAAAAAAAAGATAAAAAAAAATAACAAAGGAAGCAAAAGAAAGAGAAAACAAAACAAAATAGAGGAAAAACAAAACAAAAATAAAAAACAAAACAAAAGTTTCCCTGAACTACGTTCGACTTGATTCCGAAAGGATACATAGGCAGCCTCTCACTGGGGTTCAGTCACACCAAAATAAAATTCCACATTTTCCCAAAAGCTTAAGCTGGGGCTAGGGTTATGTTCAGCGACGTTTTCGCTTATAAAGGTTCCAAAGTTGTAATTCAATACGAATTCTTTCTACCCAAAACCCTGTTCAAGTCCTTCCGATCAATCGGCAAAGATATCTAAAGTTGGAGGATACAGTTGTTTGGAGCTAATACGAAGAATAAGAGAAATTAAAATGAGAGACTCTTATTTGGGAAAACCCACACGGGAACCATAAGGCGACGGTAAGAAGAGAAATTAAAACGAGAGAGAGTCTTGGTAGTGAAAACTCGCAAAGAGCACTACAAGGCGATGGTGAGAAGAGAAATGAGAGAGGTTAGTTGGCGAAAACCCGCAAAGGGCTCCACTGATCGAAAATAATAATGGGTCACTGACATGGATACAGTCCGGGGCAAGGTTTCTCAATCTCTAGGTGATATTTGTGATGAATTTCTGAGAGTGGGAAAGTTTACATGGATCCGGCATCCAGTCCAAGAAGCATGTCATGTTCATCGAAGTCTGCATGCACTCCAGATAAGGCCTTCTTTCCTTTCTCCGAAAGGGATACCTCTTATTTAAACTCATTGTCCATTCTGTCATTTATTTTCTTTTGAATCCCTTTCGGTCTAACTCTGTTCCAAAACTAAGGCAAAGAAAGGATGGCAAAGACTGATTTACAGGGTCCTCATTTGACACGGGCTAATATGCAAAAGGCGTTCAGCCTCACAAGGGCATCCAGTCGATCCCAACCGGCCTTAGCGGCCGATGCTTCAAACTCAAAACCCTTGAAAAGAGAAAATCGAATTGAAGCACCTATAAAGGCAGATGAAATTAAAAGGTTGTGTCCCACGTGGCTAACCACCTCGACAAGAGTTTGAAAAGCCGAAATATTCCCAAATGCTTCGAAGTAGAAATGAAAGGCCAATGAAGGCGAAATAAAGTTAGAACGGTTAAGTCCCACGTGATTAGCCTATGCAGCAAATCTAAGGAGCCTAAAGTTTACCGACGCTCCGGAAACCCAAAAAGAAAACAAGTGAAAGGCCTGTAAAGGCAAAATAAAGTTGAAATATTGGGTCCCACGTGATCGACCACCATGATAAAGTATGGAAAAGCCGGGGTCCCTGGGTTTAGAAATGAAACCTAATCCCCAGCAAGCAAGCAAGCGGTTAAAGATCTCCTTCAAAGGGGCCGAGATCAAGCTGTCGAAATAATCAAGGCCGCAAAACCAACCACCATTTCAAACTAACAAATTGTTCTTTGTTTTGAAAATAGAAAACATGTGCAAATCGAAAGCAGCCGTGCAAAAATCAGGTGCAACCCAAAAGAAATTGCGCAAGGGCTAAAAGGAGCTCTGCAGCATTGACTCCAAAAGGGAAGTTTCCTCCAAAAATCCTCTCCTACACTCACTCATTCTTTTAAAATAAAATGAGAAAAAAAAATTGATGTTGAAAATGACTCAAACCTAAAGTAGTATAGGGTCTCCAATCCCCAACTACACATTTTCCAACATAGGGTATACAATCCCTAGTTGATTTTATTTTCCAACATAGGGTATACACTCCCTAGTTGATGCCAACATAGGGTATACACTACCTAGTTGATGATTTTTCCAACATAGGGTATACACTCCCTAGTTGATGCCAACATAGGGTATACACTACCTAGTTGATGATTTTTCCAACATAGGATATACACTCCATAGTTGTTGATTTTTCCAACATAGGGTATACACTCCCTAATTGATGCCAACATAGTTGATGATTTTTTTCAACATGGGGTATACAATTCCTAGTTGATTTTATTTTCCAACATAGGGTATACAATCCCTAGTTGATGCCGACATAGGGTACACACTCCCTAGTTGATGACTTTTCCAACATAGGGTATACTCCTTAGTTGATGATTTTCCCAATTTAGGGTATACAATCCCTAGTTAATTTTATTTTCCAACATAGGGTATACACTCCCTAGTTGATGCCAACATAGGGTATACACTCCC